>CADEBD010000559.1:0-24793 GCA_902825455.1 Arctia plantaginis
TAAAAACACGCCCAATGGCGGGGGACTGCCTTAGAGATGTGTTCGACGCTAGATTGGCGTCAGGACGTTTCCCTGAGTGCTGGAAGAGCGGGAAGCTGGCCCATCGTGTTGCTGGACGAACGGGTAAATTGTTTGAGAGGGTTCTCTGTGCCTGCATCGTCCGCTACCTCTGCGAGGTGGGCCCCGATCGGTCGGACGCCTAATTCGGTTTTCGAGCGGGGCTTTCGACGGTCGACAATATGTTGCACCTCAGGATCGTGATCGACGAGACGGAGAGCCGTTTCTGCGTGCTGTTATCCGGTGTCGTTGGACATCGCCAACGCATTCAATAGTGTGCCATTCAGCTGAATCAGGGAAGTACTCAACTATCACAGGGTGCCAGAATACAAAAGTGCGGCTAGTGGCAGACTATTTAGAGGAGCATACCGTCGTGTGCGGGGACCGAGATGGTAATTTATGGTGGTGTCGGCCATGTCGCGGGGTGTTCCACATGAGTCTGTTCTGGGACCCGTCCTGTGTAACCTAGAGTATGACTAGGCCTTTCGAGCTAATTTCCTCCCCAGGCTAGGTGCAATTGTTACACCGATGGCCTTTGGGCGATTGAATTTTCAAGAGGCTGCGCGCCTAGCCACCAAGGGAATCTCTCTGGTGGTCGGGCGCATTGAGGCAATGAGCTTACGGGTGGGCCTTTCATAAGACGGAGGCCTTCTTATTTCATGAGCCCCGTCGTGGTTCTCATCCTGGCGCCTCTATCGTTGTCAAACTCGGTCCTCGTACCGTTTCAGGGCCAGATGAAGTATGTAAGAGAGCTTGATCCTCGACGGGAGGAGGCTCTTCCGACAGCTTGATCCAAAAGCTGGTCGGCGTTGCTTCTGCCCTAGGGCGACTTTTGCCCAATTTGGGTGGAGCCAGCTTGGCTGTACACGGGAGTTGTCCGGCCAATAGCATTATACGGTGAACCGGTGTAGCGGCGTCTCCGTACCGCCCAGAATAGAGAGGATATTGGCGGTTAGAGCCATACGCGGTAACCGCACCGTGTCGACGGAGGCGGCGTGTGCGTTGACCGGAACTGGGATTGGATGGGGACCCCTTGAGATTTGGAGCCAGAACTGCTTTCCGAGGTATATAGGCGGTCAGCTAAGTTCCGGGCGGATAGCGGCAATCAAACCCCCCCCCTCCACCCCGGAGAGATACGCGAGTGGTGTGAGACCGCCCGCCGTGCCACTATGGCTGATTGGTCGTCGCGGTTGGGGCTCCACATGCCGGATTTACCGCCGAGGCGCTTCAGTCGCTCATCGTCGAGTGGTCAGGGCAGCAGCACGAGACCCTTACTTTCCGGCTGACGCAAGTTCATTTTCGGGCACGGCTGCTTCGGGAAGTACCTGCTGCTCGGTCGCTAGGAGGGAATGGAGTCACGCCTGTCACCACTGCTATTGCAGTGAGGACTCGGCTCAGCACTCGTTAGCGATTTGCCTGGTCTGGGCGTCGCAGCGTCGGGTCCTCATTATCGTCGCGGTCCTTGAAAAAGAGAGGGTGGAGAGGGACTTGAAGAGGCCTAGAATGCTCCCGGTCCGCGAGGCCCGCGAACGGGCCTGGTACTGCAGGCGGCTTAGTCGGTTTGGGTCGCTGAAGGACTTCTATCCTGCATAAGTGCAGGCGTGGGGATGACAGGTGAGGCCATCTGTCACTAAAAAAACGAAGGCCCGCACGTCTTAATAAAAGCTGTTATCAGATTCCCCTTCTTTCAGGCGCAGTGTGTGGTTTTAGTCTGTTTTATTCCGATACACCGCCTCACCGCAAACCTCGGTGGGATGATAGCCCATGAGGGTTTAAACGCGTAAAAAAATAAAAAGTTCTAGAAAAGAAATGACAACTAAAATTTGTAGTCATCACTATAACACATTTAGTGACGTCAACTAGTAGCTATTAATAATATAGTATGGGTGCTAGGGAGGGGCGGGGTGTACGTCGATGAGATGTTTGCCTAGGGCGCTCTTGATACTTAATCCGATTGTGGCTATCAGATATAGATTATAAAGATAATATTATTACATAACTATCTAGTCTTTGGAATATTATTATTATAATTAAAAGTAAGTTTTTAAATAATCTTAAAGTGAACAAACATAAATCAGTTGAACAATCTTTAAACAAATACACTTTTAAAACATTAATCGACTAGTTTAGATTACTCTTTAAGAAAATAAACTTCACAGTAAAGCTAATACGCAGGAAAACAATTAACTATAACCATAATATAATTATTATTTATGACATTTAAGAATGGGATGAAAATGAACATATTTAAGATTTTAAAATTTTATTAAACCATAAAAAACAAAATGAAAAATAAGATGTAGAATCAAAGTGCACATTACAAAATGAAGCAAATCATTCAGCATCCGAAATAGAAATAGATTTTTTAAATAAATTTCGACTTGTAAAATATTACGTAAGAATTGGTTTTACCCCCCTCTCCCTCAAGATAAGGGCATGAATAGATTTTCTTACCCCACCCCCCTGGCCCTGGGGACCCTTACGTAATTAATGAATGGCCCCTAACAGCTTATCGATACATAACTATGATATTAAAGTACTCGTACTTACGGAGATTTAGTTGCACGCGGCATCTATGGCCCGTATTTTAAAAGGTGTCTCAGTCGTGGATCTAGTCTTAAAACTAATTTAAGTAGACATTTTATTATTGAACGTCACCTAAAACTATATTCACTGATCGATCCTCAAGTGAGTGATAGCTTATTTTAGAACGCTGTTTATATCGAATCTTTACTAAGGTATAGATTTTGTCAGATGTGAAACACTAGTTTCACATCTGACATGACATGACATCACATTTCACATCTGAAATGTCCAAGAAATCACCGCTTGAGACTACTCAAGCGGTGATTTCTTGGACATTTTAGGACAGATTTTATTTTTTTTAGGAAATGAATGTGTTTTACAATGATTTGTTTCTGAATAATTACGAAATATTTACTTTTACAACAAAAAACAAATTAAAACAAATAATATTAATGACCATCCCTCTGAAAATAATAAATAGTAACAGATATCCCTCGTGGTACTCACATGATCTTAAATGTCTATTTAAAGAAAAATACAAATACCACACTCGCTTTAAAATGTACAATAATCCGTTAGATTTAGAACACGTTGAACAACGTGAAAGAAGATTGCAAAATGCTCAGAATGACATGTGTAGCATGCAAATATCTAGTTATATAGGAAATTCGATTATGAGAAATTCTAAACTATACTGGTCATATTGTTAAAAATAAGAGAAAAGATGGTAGTTCATATCCAGCTCAAATGCAGTACAATAATAAAATAGCAAAAGATGGGGATGATATCTGTAACGCTTTTAATCAACCCTCAAATAGCCATAGCGTTACGTATACGAATTCAGTTATAACATCGGCAGCACTGTGTTATTTGGAGTTTACCAACCGGGAAATATTTAGAGACTTAAAGGCACTAGATGAGTCTAAAGGAGCGGGCAGCGATGGTATTCCTCCTGTTTTCATTAAGCGGTGCGCACAAGCTCTAACGTACCTTCAATTAATTTTTAATAAATCCATGTGTAAAGGCACCTTTCCGAGTAAGTGGAAAGAAGCTCTAGTGGTGCGTATATTTAAATCTGTCGAAAAGCATTTCGTGAAAAATTACCGACCTATTTCTATACTAATAACATTTGGCAAAGTATTCCTATGTCTAGCAGTGGACTATTAAAGGCTGTTGATGATGATGATGATTAAGTATTCGAAAAACTTGTTAGTAAACCTCTAATGTGGTACCTAAAACAACACATAACAGAACATCAACATCACATCACATAAACAGCCTTTACTAGTCCACTGCTAGACATAGGCCTCTCCTTAGAAAGGAGGTTTTG
Source organism: Arctia plantaginis (assembly GCA_902825455.1). Taxonomy (NCBI): domain Eukaryota; kingdom Metazoa; phylum Arthropoda; class Insecta; order Lepidoptera; family Erebidae; genus Arctia; species Arctia plantaginis. The sequence continues at coordinate 3,914 of CADEBD010000559.1, forward strand.
GCCTACTATACCTCGCTGTCCAGACGGATTGGTATAGGTTTGTTTCAAGTTTTCCTTCTCTCTGCTGCTGTTGTCCTGCGTAGTTTGCTCCCTTAGTCGCCTCTTACGACACCCACGGGATGAAAAGGGGTGGTGGCACTCTGTATTCTTAATCCGTCACCACACGGCTTTATAAAATCAAGGTGCACTAATACTAACTTATGTTTTAAAGCTGCTATATCCGGGTGCCTAGGTAAACGTATACCAGTTTATGTGATCTGCAAAGACAGAACTTTTAAAGTAGTTGTAAATGGATATTCTTCTTCTAGTTGTAAAGCTACCCCTGGAATTCCTCAGGGCTCTCATCTAGGTCCAATCCTCTTTAACGTTTTTATTAATGACATAGTCAAATGCTTTTGGCACTCTCATTTCTTTTTATTTGCCGACGACTTCAAAATTTTGAAACCAATTCAGACAGATAAAGACGTTAAAATGCTACAGGTGATATAACCAAATTATCAAATTGGTGTAAGGAAAATAAAATGCAATTAAACACATGTAGATGTCATTACATTCAATACACGCGAAATAGACAAATACTAAGTAATAGCTACAAAATAGAAGGTATCCCAATAAACAACGTTAATGTTATTCAAGATTGTAAGGCGTTTAAGGTACTGGGCTTCGTCTTACGAAATTGTAAAGGTTTCAAAAAACTCTTACTAAAATAGAGCTATTCACATCGTACGTATCTTGGAGTATGGCTCAGGAGTATGGAATACTCATTACGAAGTATATACGAAACGTTTAGAGAGTGTGCAGAGGCGCTTCCTCTACCATCTATGCTACGAGACCATTTAGCAAAACAAACGTAAAGTCATACATTGAGGTGAATGCATTGTAAACTAAAAAGTTTACATGCATTCACCGCGATGTGTGACTTTAAGATTGTTTTGCTTGACTTGACTTTAACTTTAGCGAGTCGCGGAATGAAACTTGATTCCATATTTGTATATAAAATATTAAGTAGTTCCACGGACTGTAGTGAGTTCCTAAGCGCCTTAAGCATAAGGAATATCTTTGCATCTTCCAAGTTTTCTAGAACCAATCTGAGTCATTACGCTACTGTGCCGTAGCAAATCGGAGGAGTACACTGATCAAAAAACGATGTGTGTAATATGTCTTTTGTTTATATCCTTTGTTAGAGATCCAATAAATAAAAAAATAAATAAAAACATGCATCGCAATAATCATCACATCCCTAGTTAGGAATATATTAATCGTTGTCAAAATCGGTTATTTTCGATCGAATAACGTTGCGCGGCACGATGCTATTGTCGCGGTAAGACCCATTATGGAGGATTGGCTCGAGAGAAACCACAGGACCCACTAATACCGACTGACACAAAGGATGCTTTGGAGATCACCTGTAGGTGACCTCCAAAGTCACCAAAGGTCACCTACAGGTGATCTTTTTTGTTTTTTTTTTTTTTTTTTTTTTTTTTTAGTTTAAAAAAAGACAACTCCCGCATTAGGAATATATATTCCTGTGTCGCGGGGGACTTTACAAACATACATGAAACGGACACAATGAACACCCAGACTCAGAACAACAATTTGTGGATCACACAAAGTGTTGTCCTGAGTCTGGGTGTTACACACTCGGCGTAGTAGGAAGCGGCGTGGCGACTACTTAACGCACTACGCCATCCGTGCAGTCATCTCTGCAGATCAGTGCAGTGCAGATCTCCAAAGCATCCTTTGTGTCAGTCGGTATTAGTGGGTCCTGTGGTTTCTATATTTCTATATTCCTACTCTTATGGAGGACGGTAATCATTCAGTGACCTCCGGCGCTCAAGTCCCGGTACTGCGAGCATAATTGACTCGGGTCGGCTTCCACCATTTCCATCAATTCATCGTTATTCACCTGTGTAGGCGGTCTTCCACGTGGTTCGTTCTTCAAGTCGAAATTTCCATTACGAACGCGAACCAAAATCGCACGGTGTGTTCATTAGCAGTCTCCACTGCAAACACAGCGTTGATATTGAGCCGTTTCTGCCTCGTTAGTTCTGCGTCGGAACTCGTATTCAAAAATTACTCTGATTTTCGAATAATTAATCTTCACGTCTAAGCTGAATACAAAAAGACAACTGAAAGTCGAAAATCGAATGTTGCATATTTAAAAAAAAAGGAACCTCATAGGTATCATATATATACGAGTATACATATCATATTTTCACACATATCTTACACCATGAAGGTTTTATGTCAATTCAAAGTATCTATTACTATACAACTGCAATTTCATACTTTAACCCCTATTATTAAATTTGTCGGTAAGTTGGTGAAACATTCAACCTAATCCACTTATCTCGCCGTCGTCGTCATATGATTTTTTTATTGTTTATATCTACAGATTGTTAAAACCATTATTTAATTGAATGTTTTAAATTGTTTTGATCTTATTACTCTGAATGAAAGGTTTTGGAAACATGAAGCTATAAAAGTAATTTCAAAGTTAAAAGAAGAGCATAAAGATAAAAAATAAGAAGGCATGATAGAAAAAAGAGCTATTTTTTAGCTACATGTCAGGGGTCTCGGACTTGTGCAGAGCCACCTCGAGACCCAGCCGCCGGATACGCTCAACGACTTGGGCAACCCCGGCCGTGGCCCTTAGGGTTGCCTCGTGGTGCGTCTTGCCGCGCGCCGTCACGAGTGTGTCGTCCGCGTAGCACACGACGGTAAAGGGGTCATTTTCTTTTGATTATAGCCTTGTACTCACTAGGGTACGTATCTCAGATACACGACATATCCTATTTCCGTGGTTAACGCAAATATGATATTAAACAAATGAGCATACAAATTATTTTAACGAATTCCAAATAAAGCTGCAATATAAAGGTCAAAGCCTCATATGTTTCCGTATTTGTTGATTGGTTAGTTAAGCATTGAACTGTGTGGTATGAATCAATACACCCACACAATTTATGAAATTCGTGCGTTAGGACACATATGTATAAATAAATTCGGACAAGTGTGAGTCGGATTCGCCCACCGAGGGTTCCGTACGCATTTGTTGATAAATGTTATAAATAGTTCAGCAATTGAATTTCGTAGTTTTGCCGAGCTTTGTCATAAATTTAGTTTTCAAAACCTATAATTACTTAAATTCTTGAATTTTTATAAGAGAAATTGTACCTCGATGATTGATTATGTACTTTAAATAAAGACTATATTTTTTACAAATGTCAGTTTCAGATTTTTCCCTGTACCTGTAGTATAAGACGATGTTACTTGCCAAATTTCAGAGTTACAGGTCAATGGTTTAATTATTATACAGTTTCAAGGGACCGTGGACCTGACTATATGGTTTTAATTCAACTCTACCTACGAGCCTAGTGTTGTACAGACTTTACATTTGTGAATGGTTACTTAGAGTCTTAGAGAGAGTCAAGATTTGGAATAGTAGTGCCTGTCACTACCAATCTGTTTAACAAGTTATCGTCTGCAGTAATTCCGGACGGATACGACCTTCAAGAAAAGAGCCTCCTTACTCCTTCCTAAAAGGCCGGCAACATAAAAAAAAAACAAAAACGGTAACAAAGCTTTCTTAATTTTCTAGTGAAGTTTAGATGTTAATTCCTCGCTTTTGAGTGGGTCGTCCGTAATTTGTCTAAGTTATAATACCTATTGCTTTTACAAAATATTATAGTCCTCCAAATAGTTTATCAAATGCGTTTTGAAGACTTAGTACTTTGAGTATTTAATAGCAATTCTGATGGACTTCTTTACACGAAGAATTAGTTGACTGTTGAGGATGATACTTATCAGTCCTTCCCATCCTTCATTAGAAAGCTACTAACGATCTAATAAAGAGGCATATAATACAATAATATAAACTATCAAATAAAATATAATTCTCCAAATTGGTTTGGTTTGTTTTTGAGTAAGCGGGTAATACGTTTGAAAAATATTCATATGAATTCCTCTTTTTTTAAGTGTAATGACGGCGACGACTTAAGAAAGATTCTCCATTACCTACTGTGACAGTGACAGGGTTGACAATCCCTTCGTACATTAGTTAATTTTCAGACATTAAAAAAATCACATATTGTAGTTTATGTCCATCTTGTAATTTTTTTTTAATTTTTAGAGCTCTTGGGTAATATTTGAAGTCGGTCCAATTTAAAAAAGAAAAGGATAGCTCTATTGGTGGTACTATACTAATGGTACCTAGTCATAAAAACGCGCACACTCGCAAACAACAAATTAAAAACTCGCGGCAGATGGTTCGGTGGATGGTATCGTATGTATTATAAGGTGCCATAACAGAACTCAAAATCGAAAATAGACTATATTTTTTTTTCTATTGTCACATAAACAGCGATATCGCAGAAATCACCTGAATTTTAAAGGAACTTTAGGTTTATTACAAAACTTGATTGAAATTAGCTAAATTAATTAAATTAGTTGAAATCTACTTATTCTCTCTGGAAGTTTCGCAAGCCGTGAATTCTTGGCAGTTCTTGTCACATTTTAAGCTGAACGAATGCTATCAAGGACACCTAATATTCCTCTAATAGCCCTTAATTTCATTAAATAATTACTTAGTTTTGCTGACATATTAATGCAAATTTTCTTAACTAACGAGGGTTAACCGTTGATTAACGCTGACAGGTGTCAGATATGTCAAGACCATTTGCAATATCTTTATATAGTAGGTGCCTACCTGATTTAAGTGACAATTGTCTATGAAACCATCGAGATTCTTTTCAATAACAGAATTAATTACTGTCCGTGTGGAGACGGATTAAGAATACGGAATGTCACCACCCCTATTCATGTCGTGGGTGTCGTAAGAGCCGACTGAGGGAGAAAACTACGCAGAACAAAAGAACTGCAGAGAGAAGGAAACCCTACACCAACCCGTCCGGCCAGCGTCGTATAGTAGGCCAAAACCTTATTTCTAAGGAGAGGCTTGTCTATGTCCAACAGTGGACTAGTAAAGGCTGTTGATGATGAAGAGAATTAAATGAGCAGTTTGTGCATTAATTAATGTGTGTGACTTAAATTATGGACATGTAAGCAACTTATCCATGTTTAGAAATAAGACCAAAATATTATTTTATAATTTAGCTATATAAAAAGTTAGTTACTTTATTAGGAACTTTTTAAAAGGATTTGAATGGATAATATTGAGGAGCAATTATGCATAAAGTAACTAATATTATATTTAAGAAAACAACATTTTAGTTAATAAGAAATACTATACTTCTGTACTTTAGAACACCACCAATCTGATTTTTGATATGTTTAAGTGGTCAAACCTTTTTCGCTGTCCCCACTAGGTCAAAAAAGTGTTGCGATAAATACATAAATATATTTAAAAAAAGTAACAAAAATATTAGTGGAGCTAAATATTAATATATAAAATATAAGTCAAGGTTACTGTTCTATGATAGTACATTACTATTTCAGTACATATAATAGTAAAGTGAGTTTAAAACCATAGGCATTTCAAAACCTTAACTATTAATTTTTAATCAAATTAATACGTATAGTGGTTTTCGACGTTAAAATCGGAATAATATTATTTCACGACGGATTTTACAAATATTTGAAGAACGGATACTAGATCACAAAGATATTTTATTTTTAAGGTGCCGTAGTATGACTAGGAACCCTTATAGTTTCGCCATGTCCGTCTGCCCGCCCAAAATAATTTATCAATCACACCAAAACCGATTTTTTAAGGTAAAATTATTAATAATATTAATAGTTAAAAAAATACAACTAAAAAACACGCTTTTGTAACCTAGCCGAACTAAATAGTAGAAAATAATATTTTATAATTTAAAAAAGGAAAAATATTTTATAGTATAAAAGCGTAAGGTCACGTAAGGAATTATACTGGTATCAACAACCATTCGAAATACTAATTAGAGCTGTACTAATACAAATTTCTACGAGTTACAAACTCTGGATTATGTGGTTTTGTTGTTGGTAGCATTATCAAAAGTTCTAACGCTTTTCATGGCCAGACACAACAACAAAATTAAATGCTTTCTGCGATTCGCTTCAAAATTTGCAGTTGCGGTGGTGTTGCAAACTGTATCCTGTAACTTTTTTAATAAGACCTTCAAAATTGAGATTATAGTTAAAATAACGTTCAACGTCTAAACAAGAAAAACTACCTGTTTATAGGAAATCGAGAAGGCAGTTTTAATTTATATCTTTTTGGTTGCACATAAACTGAAATTGACTCACTGACTCTATTTGTTTAAAACCAAACTGTTTTTTAAATGAAATTCAATTTAAGATTCATAGGTAAAAAGTTTTTACATTGTTCTTCTTTTCTTCACTTTTTTCATCTTTTCATATATGTTAAGTAGATACTTACCATTACTTTACTTACTTACTGATTCAAAATAACCATTATATATTATAATAGTAAAAACTATTCTTACTGATTACTATACTTTTCAATATTAATAAATAGGTCATGTATCAATTAAAAATAAATTGGGTTGACATGACATTACGAGAAAATCGTCACACAACGAAACCAACTGTAGATTTATTCTTTTCCCAGTTAACTAAAGTTATAAAAATACATTTACTAGATAAGGCGACTTCAACTGCCCGAAAATAGCCATTTCGAGTCAGTTCTCGCTACTGCTTGTCCTCATTCCATCTGTGCAATTATAATATACATGGCTCTTTTCCTTTCGGCGCTCTTTGTGCCGGATGTATGTTAATACGCATGACAGGTAACGATCTCTGCCTTATTGTGTACGATTTCGTGATAACATTTGAAACATAAACGAAGCAATCAACAATAGACAATTTGTTTCTAGAGTAGATAATTTGCAATTATTTAGGGTTTCGTTGTTGTTCAATAGCCCTTTTTTTTTTTTCTTTTTTTTTTCCGTGCGGAAATCCCCTCGGATACCACCTGTCGGTGGCATGTCGGACTCGAACCGACTAAAACCGCACGCCGTCGCCGGGTACTAATAGCCGGGGAACCAGGTATACCCTAGAAAGGAAGTCCCTGGTGTGTTCAATAGCCCTAAGTTGTATGTTTGGAATTATATTACATTAGTTTTATTAACGTAAACCTTTATGTTGCTCAGTTTAACTATTGAATTACCTAAAGTTTTATGATGCCTGTCTCTTGGTTTCCTTGTTGTCACTTTTGACAATAAGTGGTTGGTAGGTCGTTGATGTACAGGATCTGAAATCACATAGATCGAGTCCTCCCCAGAGTAGAGCGCCTGAGGCCAGCCGTCGCTCGGGGTGGCTTCTGCGTCCCCAAGGAGCCGACGATCCGATAGGATTTTCCAGCCTGTCAATTATTATTCTCATTATTATTATTAAAAGTATCGTTCAAATATGTATGTCAAGAACAAAAGTGGAATTAAAATATTGCCGTGTAGAATAGGAGAATAATATTTTACTTTAGATGCTTCTTATTTTTTATTGATTGAACATATTTGTAAAGTCTCCTGCGACATAGGATATTCTTAGTGCGTGAATTGTCTTCTCGAAAAATGAAATCACTCATCAATGTAACTTATATCCATTCTTGGCCAATTCTCCGTATTACGTAATTATAAAACTTTGATAACAAGATACTTGCAGGTTGTCATCATTTCCAATTGTGTGATTTGTTCATCAAATGTCCCACTTGCGTGTTATCTCGTGAGAGAGCCATGATTTCACACATATGGGCTAGACTCGACCGGAGTAATATCACGGCCTCACAGGAAACCGTGTTAAGTAGTTCTTTTCACCGATTGAGTGAGGTTACACGAACCAAAGCCTGATTTATGACCTTATAAGACCTCAGCCACCTCTTCAATAAGAATTAAAGGCAGTCACATGCTATCTTAACACCCACAATTGGCGACTTTAACGCTCACAACACCGAATGCCTTGGCACACGCAGAACTGATCACGCGGGAGATCTGTTCACGATTTCGCCCTGACCTATGACTCATGGCAACTGGTATCAACGCCACGCGTGTCCCAGATGTGGAGAGTCATGAGCGTTCACTGTTGCACCTTCTACTGACCTCCAGTCTAGACGGTTACAAAATCGCTGTTGAAGACCCACTTGGCTCCTCGGATCATTGTCTAATCCGGGGTACAGTGCCACTCAAGTCCTTGCCGCGGCCGGTGAGTTGCAGGCTGCCGCCCTGTATGGCGGGTACACTACGTCCTACACACTTCAGTTTGCTAATCCGGTAGGCTATGTCGGTGACCTTGGTTCTCTGCCGGATCACCTCATTCCTGATGCGATCCCTTCGAGAACGCCCTTTTAAGCCCTTTTCATAGTACGATGAGCGACTTTGAACTTGAGAAACCAGCCGTATCGTGAGTGTCCACGTTTCGGCTCCGTATGTCATGACGGGTAGGACGCACTCATTGAAGACTTTCGTCTTAACGCACTGTAGGATCAACGATAAGGAAGACTCAACGTAGCTTCCCAAATGCTGCCCAACTTAACTGAACTAGAACGGCACCATGTACCGTATTCGGTTCCGGATGTACATGTTCATTGAACATGACCTTGGTGTTTATCCAAGTTATCTAAGTGGAGAGATTTGTGCGGTTATTTTGGACATGGAGAAGGCCTTCTGCGATCGGGTCTGGCAATAAGGCGCTTCTCTCGAATCTCCCTTCCTATGGGCTTCCCGAGAAATTGTGTAACTGGGTCACGAGTTTCCTTGCGGGCAGAAGCATTTAGGCCGATCTGGACGGTATGCTAAGACTTGAAATTTGTAAATGCTGGTGTCCCGTAAGGCTGTGTGCTATCACCCACACTGTTTCATCTGCATATCAATGAAATGACCAGCCGATGCTACTAGTTTGCGTATCATGCAAACTAGTAGCATCCACTGGTATGCAAATGATAGCACGGGAGATGCCCATTACACCTCAATATTCCTCAGGAAAACGTCATCGAGAGTCGAAACAAACTTGTGTCTGAAATTGAAACTTTCTTAGCGGAGGTTTTAGATTGGGGCCGACTAAATCTAGTCCACTTTAACCCAAAAGACACAGGTCTGTACGTTCATCGCAAAAAAAGAGACCATTTGTCGTATCATCTCGGTTAGAGAGCACCTCCCTAACTGCGTCAGCCAGTATCGGAATCCTGGGCCTGTACATATCGAGCGAAGCCCAGTTTCGGACTTCCGAAACTGGACTTCCCTCGATATGAGGGTAAGGTCAAATCGGCTTCGAAGAAGCTCGGTGTGCTAAAGAGTTCGATGCAGTATTTAGTAGAAGAAGTAGAAATACTTCAGCTCTATAAGGCGCAAGTCCGGCCGCATATAGAATACTGTTCTCATCTCTATGCAGGGGCACTTTAGTACCAGCTTCTTCATCTGGACCGCATCTAACGAAGAGCGACTCGAATCGTCGATAGCCCAAAGATATCTGATCGAATCGATCCCTTGGCGTTACGTAGAGATGTGGCTTCACTCTGCATTCTCTATCGAATAATCATGGAGAGTGCTCCGAGGAATTGTTCGGACTAATACCTGCAGCAACTTTCCGCCATCGTTCCACACAGAAAAAAAAATCTGGATAATCGGCGCTCGACTACTGTGCTCTTTTCGAGACACTTTTTGCCTAGCACAACTAATCTGTGGTACAAGTCTGCGGTATTTCCGGACCGATACGACCTTCAAACCTTCAAGAAAAAGCGTACTCCTTCCTAAAAGACGGGCAACACGTTTGTGACTCCTGAGTTGCAGACGTTCATGGTCGGCGATAGTAACTTTCCATCAGGTGATCCGTCTTCTCGTCTGACCCCCTCAAACATAAAAAAAACTCATTTTTATAATGCTGATTAAAACAAAACTATTCATTTAAAGTAAAATAAAGAAGATATAAAATAAGATATAAAATAAACAAGACATAAATAACTTTCGTATTCGTTATCTATTCGAGATGCATACAGAAAATCCTTGTTAATCCTAACTGTTAATCCTACTGGAAAATCAAATAGAAAGCAACTCTGCACTCTGTCTTAGGGGCCATCCATAACTTACGTCACACAAATTTCATGGTGTTTTTTTACCCTCAGCTCCGTCCTTGTCACAGGTGGTCACATCTGTACGACTCCTGCTCCTCCCTAATGTGACATCACATATTGTACGTCTAGAAATTATTAAATTAAAACACCAGTTCTGAAATTAGTTTTAGTTGAATTTAAATTATTTTGTAATAAAATCATCATCAAATAGTACATTTAGAAAGATTTGAAAAAAAATATAATACGATGAATTGTATTACTGCTAATAATTTAAATTGCCCGTTTGAATACTTAGATATACGAGTACCTACCTGGTTTTGACATAAATTTTGTTACACTATATATCTGTATTGTGAGCATATTTGTTTGTTAAATGTTAATATAATATAATAATATACTTATATTATATCAGTATAACAGCGTTAAATATATAGATATATGTATATATATATAGCCCATTCAAAGGATCTTCATTAGCCTTAGTACAGTTCTTTAAACACTGAGGCCAGAACACACACTCTCTCCACAGAAAAATTCTTTACTGACGATTGTCAGTGAAGTGGATCTAATTTTTTTATGACCTCCCTTTACGTACCGCTTAGGAAAATGTTTTGATTTTGGCACCATTTTCGGTTTTCAATTATCAGTTAAATAATGACCAGTACGTCTCTCATAGGCCGCCAGTCGTAAGTCTTTTGTTAAAGAAATATGCTTCGCGAAATAAAATGAAAAGCTGCGTGGACGATAACCAACTTCCCGAAAGAGGCTACAACATAAATTCAAATTGACTCTAGGAGGGTAACGAAATCTTCAGAAATTGTCGACTCTTTTAACGTCTTTTATATTGACCACGTAAATAAAATAAAAAATAAAACCATAACAGAAATGTCTGTAGGCTCCAATACTTCTGGCTCTCTATTTATGGAGCCAACTATACCGCAAGATATAATTAGCTATATTAGAACTTTACGGAACCCTAATAGTGTCGGTTATGATGGAATATGCACTAAAACCATGAAACACGTTTCTTAATACGTAGCCTCGCATTTTAGCCATTTTATTAATATGAGCATTTCTAAAGGAATTTACCTAAAAGCATGAAAAACTTCAATAAGTACCATTGCACAAAAAGCAAAAGCAAAAAGCAGGTATTAACCTGTCTTGTCGAAAATATTTGACAGGGTCATACATCAAGCATTATATAATTACCTTGAAAAATCCAATATACTAGTTAATAAACAGAAAAGATTTCGCAAGCATAAGACAATTAACGGCTATATATGATTTATTTCTCTCTATTCTAATAAAATAAATTCTGTTTGTGCTATATATATAAATACATCCTACAAATGCTTTCGATTATGTAGATTATCCAATATTGTTAAATAAGCTTCAGAAATATGAAATGTAGGGGAACGTACTTGATCTTATTAGTGTCTTACTTGTACAACAGAAAGCAATTTGTCGAAATAACATAAATATGTTCACATACAGGCTTTGAAAAAGCAGGATACAGCAGGATATTGAATTTCGGCGTTCCACAGGGCAGCGTCTTGAGACCCCTTCTTTTCCTGCTATACATAAATGAACTACCTAGACAAATAAACCACCCCATAGTGCTTTTTGCCGATGATAGCACAGTAGTAGTGAAATGTGACAATCCTAATACTTACGAAAATGAAATAAATATGACATTGAAAAATGTTACCATATTATTCAATGTCATATTTATTTCATTTCAGTATTCATTCATGATGTATAGTATATATATGTATAGTAGTTTTTCTTCACATATCATTGTAACCCTACCTACCTATAAAACATTCTGATTCTGAAAGAACGCGGGCAATGTTGTAGGTGCTACATTCATTTCTAGAAATAAAGTATTTTGCTTTCGGACAGGTTTTCTTCGAGTTCTTGCCTTCACTGCTTTTGATCCCTTTTTATAAGAATAGTACGTGGACGGCCAGATCTTTTTGTGTAACAAACAGAGGAGATCTATCAATAGCCCGGGACACAAAACATTCGACCAATACCAAGCGGATGGCAAGTTTCAAAAATTGCATTTGGCGCCATACCTACTTTGAGTAATGCTAGTATTCGGTCCTCTTTATCACCCCACTCCAATTTAATATCACAAAAATATTTAACAGCGATTGGAGTAAAAATGAGAAAACACAATGAATATTCATATAAGGACAGATTCCAAATTCAAATGTAATGTTATATTTTTTTTAACTTTAACAGTATTTATGGACAAACTAAATGTTAGGTTATGAAATGTGACGTCACAAACCTAAGGACCCCTCCCACCTTTTGTCACACAATATTACACTTCTTTGACGTAATTTATGGATTTCCCCTATGTATTGGTATTATGATCTTATATCCTCCGGTGTTCCGGTCTAGCGCCGTGCCTAACGAACCATAATTGTTTTAAAGATAACTACGCTACGATAAACTACGCTAGGAATATTTACAACGACACAACAATATGTGAGGTATTGTTATTTATTTCGCCCGGTCATTAGTAATGAACAAATTGATTATTATATACGTATATAGTGAAATAGGTATATTATGAAATTATTGTATTATGGACCTACCAATTCATATTAGATATCAATAGGTTATTGTAGGGGTAGTTTCCCTAACATTGCTGATAGGTTGTTAGTTTGATAAATGAGTAAACAACTTTACCGAATGATGATTTTATTGCTACTAAATTATGTACAAATATTAAGTCAAGTTAGTGCCTATGCAATACGAGTGCAATACAAATGCGTGTTTCCAAGCTAAATCTCGTTAAAGCTAAGCAAATGTGCGGGTTTGCGTGTACATGCTCCCACACAGGAGAAAATAACTACGTCTGAATATAGAATATAATTACAAATAAAGTAAAAAGTAATCAATTAAAGTAAAATGATAAGGTAAAATAAACTTGAACAATGTTTGCAGGCCAATATCTGTAGTATATAACTTCTAAATTAAAAATATATGAAAGGATGGAACATTATAATATAAACATTTAATTTCAATTTAATTCAATTACTTTTTTTTTTAGTTACTTAGTTACTTTTTCACTTAGTTTATCGATTGTTCACCATAGTTTATCGCGCGCACTAACGAATACGAATGGGCGACGAGGTTTTATTTAGTTTACGCGCACTAAAACTAGCCCGATTCGATCTGACACACGGAACACTGTCGTTTAATCCACAATGTACCGTTTTTTTTCTATTTATAGTATGTAGTAAATAATTAATAAGGTTGGTTTTAGATGTTTAGATATATTCGTTATTATTGTGAAACTAAAGTCAACTGAATTATTTTATTAAATTTATACTTTAATAATTAACGTAATTACAAAGAACTGTACAAGATCACGTGTTAAACATAAATATTAAAAAAATAATACATACATAATACCCAGGGCTGTAATAGACTTTGGTTCGAATGACGTTATAATTTTATCGCCTTACGTCGGTGCCTTAGGTCTATGTTCAATCGAGTAATCTCTGCAAGAGTGGGAATATCACTTAAATTTTACTCCCATTTTGTGGTGGCTGAAATTATTTTTTATCACTAGAACTTAAGTCAAAAGAGCGTCCCGTTTCTAAAAGTTCATACGTGTGGTTAGTTTTATTTATAGCTGTTGTGTTGATTTCTAGCTACGCACACCCGTACATCTGGGTTAGTTTTACTCTCCGTACAATCAACGCTGATCCGTCAGAATTTGGTTATTCAAAGAAATGTTCCTTAGTTTTCGATGTGCGCCGCGCTCGATACGTCGTTGAGCAGAATTAAAACATTAGTTAATGCGTCAAATATTATGAAAATGTCAGCGAAAATACATTTAAGATAACTTGAATAAGTGAAAAAATAAGTGGTGTTAAAGTATTATCTAATAAATAGTATGCTGTGTGAAGTGATAGTTTTATACACATGTTCCAGTTTGCCAATCTTTCTTGTTACATTTGAATACATATCCAGAATTGAATGCCTAGCTTCAAATTGGATTGGATGCATGTGCATTGATTGAACTTTTGAGTTCCTGGAAAAATATCCAATATGGGTGAAGCGACCACTCTTGCTTAGTTATACATTCGAAAAGCTTGTTTGTATACCGCACAGGTATATCTCATTTTATTTCTCTCGGTTTTTTTCGAACTTTTTCTGTTATAGAGAAATAATATTTCTGATTCTATGAGTCTCTAAAAGGAACGTCATTAATTAATAACCTAACTTTGTAAAAAGCAAAGCTTATTGATATAAGCTTTTGCTTTTGCCTTGCTCCTGGTTATATAACCAGGAGACATATACATATATAGCAGGATCGCCATTGGCAAATGAGGGATTAAGAAGGGCAAGGCTGTGACAATATACAAGTGACGCCTCTGATGTTCTGACTTATTATATTTTTGTTTATATCGTCTGTTGTATAATAAAGCTGTGTTAAATGTGATAATATTTTGTTTGTATATTTATTAAACTATTTTTAACAAAACCGTACTCAGATACTTCATTTATGCATGAAGGCCTGTGTATTAAATATGCATGAAATGTAAATAAATAAGCGAGTAGTAAGAGCTTTTACGCGATGTGAATTACGTAGTAAGTACATAGTAGTTAAAGTATATATTATAATATTCCACTCTTAGCGATAGGCGTCAACAAAATACATTTTCAAAAAACTTTTTACTACAAGCACCTAAAAGACTCAAGGATTTTGATCGAAAACGCTCAATACACATTCGCTTGTTGTGGCGAAATCTATTTTTAAAGTATGATTACACGATGTTAGTACAGAGTAATAAATTTCATGTTACTCGGGAAGAAGCATGGCTTATCTAGATCACTGTTAAAATGTATAAATATATGGATAAGTGAGCATTACTCGCTACTTTGTACTTCAAGGCTGAAATTGCAACATAGAACGATATTGATCTTTCTAAACAACCTCGGAATCATTCTACGGTATGTAACAAATATAGTTTGACACTTCATTTCATGTTATTTTCCGCGTATTGAGTTGTATAAAATAAATAAAACCAATACGAGGAAAGCTACCTTTATTTTTATTTGTACTACAGGAGAGAAGAAGTGTTGATATACTCGTTGCAATTATATTGTAGTTCTCGTATAAAATTTCAGTTTTCAATCCATTTAATTATTAAGGGGAAACCCTTCCTTTCAAAACATGTTTTATAAGAAATTTGGAAAAGGACATGGCTTTGCCTAGCTTAGATGACTTCTACAACCTGTAAACGTACTGCGTCCTGCCAAATAGCTGTTTTTTTTGGCGAAAAAATAACCCAACTATCACTTTGTTGTTGTAATTTTGAGAAAATGTTGTATTTAGTTAGACTACAGATATGCGACTGTTATACCGTGGCTTGGCGGCTGAGCATAACAAAGTATTTATTCTTATAAGATCCAAAGGTCCTAACGAGCACTTAAATAGTTTTGCTGTTCAGAAACGTACGATAAAGCCCCCGAGACAGAATAAGGTCATCATTATGAGTTCCGTTTAATATGTCGTGCAATGACGACAGTTTGCTGTCTTTGTTATTAAAGTACTGTTAATTAACGTATATTAGAATATGGCGGTGGACATGGTTTAACAATCCTGTCTGATGAGTACCTAATAGTGACCTAGTTTGGGCATCAACCTTTATACTATTTTGTATCTCGTATTATATTAACAATAACTCGAGATACAAAATATATTTATACTACTATATATCTATACTAATATGATATTTTTACTTGTAAATTTATCATATCTAATTGGCAATTGTGAAATTTTATCAGGCAACTGAATCGAATGCGGATACATCCTTATTATTTTCACCTTCACTAGCTTTTGCTTTGTGAAATGTAGTCAAAAGAAATTTTGCAACATCAGCACGAAATAATTAATTAAATGAAGTCGACTCCCATTATCACAAAACTCGCAAATTATATCCAATCGATTCAGCACGTTGAGTGCTACACCATGTATGTTCATCAAAATAATTGTGGGTTTAACCAAATGAGTACTGTTTTAACAAACATTGTTGTTTTTCCTACCTTTTGTTATATCGTTAAATATTTAGTATTTATGCATCCGGGTTCAGAAAACCAACAAAACTAGAATTCTGTTTGCACTAGATTCTATTGATTTATATAGGTATACAAAGTATCGAGGTTCACATTTTACTCTTAGGGCTGCCGGACCGGCAAAAAACATGTTGGTGCACATTTTTCTATAATATGTATGTATTTAGAAATATTTAAGTATGTTTATCAGCAGTCCGGTTACCATAGCACTGGATCCGCTTAATTTGGGAACAGACGGACGTGGGCGAGATGTGTCAAGTTATGTCGTTCCCAGATTCTTTAAACTTCATCTAAGGATGAAGATGCCTCATATTTGTGTAGTTGGTCATGGTCTGCATATTTGTGTATTTTTTCTGCCATTGCTTTTTGTAGGTTGTGAGTGTTTGGAACAGCTATATAAATCTGGTAAGGGGTTTTATATATTTTGTCTTGTACGGTTATATCGGGGCGGTTGTAGTGTATGTTGGCTATCGGTTAGTACTGCACGGTCATAGTATATTTTATGAGTGTTGTTTTCTAAAACTGCTTTAAGGGTATGTTGGTAATATGGTGTACGTGTATATCTGGAACAGACGGCCGTGTGTGAGATGTTTCATGTTGTTATTATTAATGTTATTTTTATTGTGTAGCTTTAGTTGATGTGAGTACGACGTACCACCTCGCTTACTGACCCGCGGGTGATTCTGCCTAAAAAAAAGGTATATAGAGTACCATAACATTTAAATTATAATTTTCATATTCATTAAATGTACAAAAGTACTTTACTTAAAGAATTAGTTCGATGTGCGTGTGAATTTATACTTTCTTAACGATTTTATTTTATTTCAGTTTTCTTTATTCATGCTTCGGGGATTTTATTGGTAGGTGTAAATTTGAAATGCTGGCTGCAAAGTATCTCCTAAAACTTTAATCGCAACCGTAGAATTGTGAATAAATAAGATGAGCGACGTGAGCATGGCAGGCGTGCCTAATCTGAGTAAAAGGTCATAACTAATGGGGTCTATGGCCTATTCGCCCCCTGAATCTCGACCCTACAAATAAATCATACGGCATAGTGTACCAAAACGACCCGTCACAATTTATATATGTAAACTCGCCATCTTGTATTATTGAAAGTAGCTGAAAAGTTGACATTACGTATTTATAAAAAAGTACGGTAGTGGTTAAATTATATTTCAATTTAGAGCTTTATTACGAAGTGAGGAAGGATATAATATAGAGACAGAGATATATATAAATACCAGTATGCTGTTTTAATCATACTATCGTCAGTATTTGTGTCAATCGCTATGTATACATAGATATAACATGTACATATGTACTCTTATATTATTGAAATTCCTTAGGAGTCGAACCGATACAACAAAATAATTTAAAAAATATTAAATTTTTCTATTTACCTCTTGTCAAGGGTCGAATCGATACACTAAAAAGTGGTGAGTCTTATATTTTATTTAAAGGGTCGGGATTCAGGGGGCGAATAGGTCATATACCACTAATAGATACACCGGCAGACAGTTGGGAAAATACTAATATTTTTTTAGTGTCGACTTGTGCTTAAGTATCAAAATTTCTTCAAAAAAGGGCATCATTTCATTGATAAGCTCAAATACTGTTCTTAAGTAAGATTGACGACGATTCACAACTTGTTGCTTTGTTTGAAAATAAAGCGTTTGGAATCTATTCTTCTAAAACAGTTATAAATTGCGTATCACCATGCTTTGGAAATTAGTCTTATATAAATAATACTAATCCAAAATAATGTTACTAATACAAATTATAAGTACTGCTCTACATTTTGCAAGAAAATATTTGGAATATGTAAAAATGCATTTTTTTCCCATTGTGCTTACCTGACAGCCATAGAGCAACACAGGCCACTAGCGTGTTGCTCTATGCCTGACAGCACCCTATCGTATCGCTGTCTCGAATACAATGGATGGCTACGGTGTATACAAAAACCTATCTCATGCCTAATGAAAAAGTTGATAATAAATACAACGTGTATTTTTAGTGTAACTAGAGTTTATTTATTAGTTTTTGTGCCATAATAAGTCAAAATGTATACTGGCTAATTATATTTTTATATAGTCATTTTTACATAATTTTTAACTTTATTCCAATCTGGTTGCCAAAAGAAGGTTAAGTTTACTACTGCGATTGAATTTAGATTTTCACGAGGAGCGACTGTCATCAGACCTCTACAACCCAATTACTAGGCGATATCGAAGTTCTGTAGTAAGACTGTTGTCGGAATTTTTAGGGCCCTAACTACCCGTAACGATTGATACGGCAACCGGGACTTATCGTGCTCTCCTAACTCCGAGGCATGGAGGGGTCTCAATGTGTTAAGAATTAACCACTCTGTCAGTCTCTAGCCAGGTCAGTCTATGAATGGGTTACCACAAATAGACTGACCTGGTTTGCGAAACTTTGTACTGTGTTAATCTGTTAGGTTAAAACTTAGCTCAAGCCCGTATTTATACCACATAGTGCGCCATATTTTTTTAAATGAGGTATAAGGACATTTCTCGCATTTATGTATAGATTGTAAATAATAATAATAATAATATTGTACCACATTCACACAACGCCATCTAGTCCCAAACTAAGCAGAGCTTGTACTATGGGTACTAGATAAATGATATAAATACATATATACTTTTTTTTTTGTTTTTTTTTTTTGTAAATACATACTTATTATACATAGAAACACCCAGACCAAATCAAACATTAAATGTGCATGCACACAAATGTTTGACTTGAGCGGGAATCGAACCCGCGACCTTTGGAATAGCAGTCCGTTACACAAACCACTACGCCATTCGGTTGTCAAATGGTGTTTAAGATTGTACGTGGGTTAGAAGATAATAAGTTGTCCAAGTGTGTGTAACAGGCGGCATACGATTATGAACATTTGTTAGCATATCATACATGATCACAGTTCTGCTCTGTAGCAACCCGCTTTTGCAGTTCATATTTTGACGAATTTCGATAAAAAATCTAATAATAAAAACTTATTAACACGACACATCTCACATACTGCTGTTGATCTGTCTCATCTAAACTAATATTATAAGCTGAAGAGTTTGTTTGTTTGTTTGTTTGAACGAGCTAATCTCAGGAACTACTGGTCCGATTTGAAAAATTCTTTCAGTGTTAGATAGCCCATTTATCGAGGAAGGCTATAGGCTATATATCATCACGCTAAGACCAATAGAAAACGGAGAAAATTTATTACTATTGAGAGACACAGACGAAGTTGCGCGGGTCAGCTAGTTAATGATATTTTAGACAGAACAAATTATCACGCACGTACACAATTATTGTTCCTGCATTTGAATCGAACCCACGACCTCTGTTTCAGTAGTCTAGATCCCTAACCACTACACCAATAAGGTATAGATATATAAATGTACATATATATCTTGATGCAAAAAAAATCGCTTAGGGACTTGGAAGCGTCCAGATTTATAATAGCGGTATAACGCGGCTAACTTGACTGTCTTTCTATAAGAGAAAAATATGCATCGCATGGAAATTGGAGGACACTTCTTACGTTGCATAATAATAATGAAGAGTTATGGGGCGATTCCGCACGGCTGTTGACTAAGGCTTTCTTGGTGCATGAGCATTATATTATCTAGACCCTGTCGTTAAGTTCACTTAACCCAGCCGTACAATTTACATTATTTCTTAATTGCTTTATGAAAATATTTATATTACATGCCTATCATAGTGAAAAATTAAATTCGTCGTAACTTCATTAGTATACTATTAAAACAAGGATATCTCGAAATGATTATTTGGTCGAAACCAGTAAGAACGAATAAAAACAAACAGGTTTGTCTATTTGTAAGAACAAAACATATTTCAAACATATTTTTTGTAAGAACAAAACATATTTCAAACATACTTTTGAACAATGAATTTGTAATAACTCAACATTAATTAAAACGTACGAGTATTATCTGTATAACATAATTATTAAATCGTATACAAAAACATGTTTTACATTTTAGTAAAGGACAAAGAATTGTTGTGTTAGATAAAGTATATTTATTTAAGATACATACAGTTGTATTTTGGTCTCACAGTGGAGTGTAAATAAGTCCACTTAGAATGTTGTTGTATAGGAACACCGTAATTCCCACACACGAGGGGGTCATCTACAGGCCGTGGATGGCCCGGGGTCTGTCGAGGCTCCAGGGATTTCCTTCCTAGGGTACACCTGGCTACTAGTCCCGATACGGAGTGCGATTTTTAGTCGGTTCATGTCCGACTTAACCACCGGTGGGTGGTACCCGAGATTTACCGTAGGATGGCTATTCTTCGGCACATGTAGGTCATATCGACCGGAGTGATATCGAGTAAGGTTATCGAAAGCTCAACCAAACGCGGAGAGTTGCCAGCTGGTATTAGTCCGAACCATTCCTGAACAACAATTTTCGTACATGCAAATACATATTTGCGTAATGCGCACACAAAATTGTTACGTTATTTGAAAAAATTATAATTGTTCAGCGACTAACTGATTATTTCTCATAAAATTCGCAATAGTTAATGAGCATCGTTACCTACTCATTCAAATTCATTGTTAGGTACAACACCTAGGCCCCAATCACATCGAAAAAGTGCGTATTGTGTAAAAAAACATTTATGCGTAGGTGTTTTCCCCGGAAAACTTTGGTAAAGGGCCCCGGGGTTTCCAATAAATTTTTGGGGAAAAAAACCAATTTTCCAACAAAAATAAATAA
>CADEBD010000560.1:0-24208 GCA_902825455.1 Arctia plantaginis
ATATTTTAAAAATTTTCAAAAACAAAAAAAAAAACCCTACTTTGCTTACTAAATGTAGCTTCCAGTAAATTTTAATAGTAGATAAGTGTGTATTCTTAGCTTGGGGAGGACCTTGCTCTCTTCAACCGGAGTGATGCTTTATAACGAAAAAAAGTAACGAAAAGCACGGGTATTATTTTAGTTCATGGACGGATATGATCACTTGCTATCAATTAACTTGTCTGCTGGTCTGCCCCACTCATATATATATATATAAAAAAACATGTGTGTGAGTGAGATTACTGGTTCCCAAAGTCCCTCCTCTTCTATTTCTGGGAGGGATTAATTGTGACTCTTGCGTTGCAGGTATCGATGGACATAGGCCGTCGTTGCCATCAGGCGACCAGTCTTATTGTTCGCCCCCTATATTAAATAAAAGGAAAAGAATAGTAACAGGCCTGTTGGTCTCGTGGTTAGTGACCCTGACTGCTAAGCTAGAGGACGTGTGTTTCCCACCCAGGACAAATATTGTGTGATCAGCAAGATCATTTGTTCTTTGTCTGGGTGTAATTTATCCATAATATGTATGTATTTAGTAATATATAAGTATGCTTATCAGCAGTCTGGTTACCATAGTACAAGATCTGCCTAATTTGGAATCAGACTACCGTGTGAGAGATGTGTATTATTATGTGTATATTATTATCATATTACATCGTATTTCTTGCCTTCGGGGAATATTTCCAAAGTAATAACTTAAAGCAATCGGGTCATTTTGAACACAGGAGTGATGACTGTTTCACATCCTGCAAACACCGATTAGTATACGGTTACGGCTCTCATAGTACTCGGTTTACTATAAGAGCGGTTTCCCACTACGTCCGATAAGAATCCGATGTGAAACCTTGAAAGTACGATCCGAAGCAGTCGTAGAACTGTTTTAATGGTAGCTTACTAACTAGACCCGTCTTCCGTCATCCGTTTTCTTTCCGTTTTCCATGAATCTTCATTCTGGACAAGATTATTGACGAACCAAAGTACTTGCCTTTTTCTGTGTCGTTCGTACGTACAATAGCATTGCCAGAAGTTGACGCCGACTCATGATCAACGTCGTAAATAGACGAATACTAAAAGGTGACCCTGAATTGCTTGGATTAGAATCAGATAATGCAATAGTTCGTAAACAATATACGAATTCCGTCACTCAGTCAGCCTTTTAAATCCGTAATCATGGATTAGAAATCGGAGGTAGTGTGAAAAGCAATATCCGAATTCAGCTCGAGATTTCTAGATCCGTATTTTCACGGGTTCGGATAGGACGTTGTGTGAAATACTGCGAGGCGCCAGGTCTACTGGTGGTCGCCGGAGATCGCACGGCTGCGTCAAGCCTGCGTGACCGCGCGCCGCCAGTGGTCCAGGTTCCGCGGGAGGCGTCGCCGCCCCGAAGATGCGGCAGCGAGAGAGGCGGAGCTGTTAGCGGGTTACAGGGTTGCCAAGAGGACCCTTCAGGCAGCGATAAAGCGGGCCAAGAGCGAGGCCCGCCGCGAGATGCTGGAGACACTGGAGCGGGATCCGTGGGGACGCCCCTACCGTATGGTTAGGGGCAAGATGCGCCCATGGGCCCCGCCGCTCACACGGTGTCTTCAGCCAGAGCTGCTTGAGAGGATCGTTGGCTCCCTGTTCCCAACGCGAGTGGTGGAGCATACTCCACCACAGATGGCTCCGCCTCCGGCGCTTGAGGCGCCTAACGTGGATAACGACGACGTGCCTGAGGTCACTGGGGTGGAACTAAGGGCGGCGGTGTTACGGCTTAAAGCCAAAAACACCGCCCCGGGACCCGATGGCATTCCTGGCCGAGCGTGGGTCCTGGCCTTAGTCGACGAGGCTCTCGAGCCCCGACTGCGAGGGTTCTTCAGCGCATGCCTCGAGCGGGGCCAGTTTCCGAAATTGTGGAGGACGGGGAAACTGGTCCTCATCCGAAAGGAGGGGCGCCCGGCGGACTCACCGTCCGCCTACCGGCCCATAGTGTTGCTTGACGAGGTGTGCAAGCTCTTTGAAAGAGTGATTGCAAGGCGCCTCGTCAAGCATCTCGTGATGGTTGGGCCGGATCTGGCGGACAACCAGTACGGTTTCCGTCAGGGGCGCTCCACCGTGGATGCGATCATGCGCGTGAAGGCTCTGGCGGAGGAAGCAGTCTCCCGGGGCGAAGTGGTGTTGGCGGTGTCCTTGGACATCGCCAACGCGTTCAACACTATGCCCTGGAGCTGCATCAGGGAGGCGCTCGTGTATCACGAAGTGCCTCTCTACCTCCGAAACATAGTCGGGGCATATTTGTCGGAGAGAGCCGTCGTCTACCCCAGTAGGACCGGTCTCGGTAGGCGTGAAATGTCGTGCGGTGTTCCGCAGGGGTCGGTGTTAGGGCCACTCTTGTGGAACATCGGCTACGACTGGGTGCTTCGTGGTACCTTCTTGGATGGTGTCGCCGTCGTGTGCTACGCGGACGACACACTCGTGACGGCGCGCGGCAAGACGCACCACGAGGCAACCCTGAGGGCCACGGCCGGGGTTGCCCAAGTCGTTGAGCGTATCCGGCGGCTGGGTCTCGAGGTGGCTCTGCACAAGTCCGAGGCCCTGTTCTTCCACGGGCTTCGGAGGAAGCCGCCTGAGGGATCTAGCCTCACGGTAGGAGGCACTCGCATCGGCATCGAGCCCTCGATCAGGTATCTGGGGCGCGTACTCGATGGCCGATGGGACTTCGGATATCATTTCCGAGGTCTGGTCCCCAAGTTGGTTGGGGCAGCGCGTGCGTTGGCGCGGCTGCTGCCCAACATGAAGGGACCCGATGACTCCTGCCGGAGACTCTACTCGGGGGTTGTGCGGTCCATGGCCCTTTACGGGTGCCCAGTATGGGCGGGGGCCCTGAAGGCCAGCAACGTCGCGATACTGCGGCGACCGCAGCGAATGCTGGCCATCAGGATCATAAGGGGGTACCGCACGATCTCCTTCGAGGCGGCGAGTCTTCTGGCCGGAACTCCACCGTGGGACCTGGAGGCGAGAGCCCTTGCAGCACTGTATCAGTGGCGCAAGGAGGCGCAGGAGTTGGGTCGATGCCCCGAGACTCGAGAAATCGAGGACCGGAAATCCCAACTCCGCCAGGTCATCATAGGGGAGTGGAGGGAACGACTCGGGCAACCGAGCGCCGGGCACGCCGTCATTGCGGCGGTAAGACCCGTTATGGAGGATTGGCTCGAGAGGCGTCACGGGACCCTCTCATACCGATTGACGCAGGTGATCACTGGGAAGGGATGTTTCGGAGATCACCTGTGTCTGATCCGCAAGGAGCCAACGCCTGAGTGCCACCACTGCGATGGCCAGACCGTGGACACGGCTCTCCACACGCTGGCAGAGTGCCCGGCGTGGGTTGAGCAGAGGCGAGACCTCGTGGCGGCCATCGGAGTGGGAGTTCTCTCGCTCGATAGCCTGATTGCGGCTATCGTGCGGAGCGAGAGTGCGTGGAACTCTGCCGTCTCCTTCTGCGAGCAAGTTATGCTCGCGAAGGAGACGGCGGAGCGGGACCGGGAGAGGTTTAGAACTCTCCCGGCCCGCCAGGCCCGGGCACGGGCCAGGCAGCGCAGGTCACTCAGGCGCCGGAGGGCGCAGAACGACCTCCGTCCTCCATAAGCGCAGGCCTGGGGGTGACAGGTGAGGCCATCTGTCACCCTAGCAGAAGCAGGCCGGGGTGGCGGCGAGCGCGTTGCGAAGCGCGCTCGCTTTCAGGGAGCACAGGGAACATGGGGTTCCCACACGGGGCGGGGGTCGTCTACTCGTCTGTAGATGACCCGAGGTATGTCGGGGCACCAGGGCCTTCCTTTCTAGGGTATACCTGGTTCCCCGGCTATTAGTACCCGGCGAAGGCGTGCGGTTTTAGTCGGTTCGAGTCCGACATGCCACCGACAGGTGGTATCCGAGGGGATTTCCGCACGGAAAAAAAAAAAAAAAAAAAAAAAAAGGACGTTGTGTGAAACCGCTCTATTAAGTAGTTGTAAAATAAATAGCTTGAGCAATCTGCTGCTGGCATCTTTGGATCAGTCGCTATCTCCAAAGTTATAATCTTGTTTTGATTCAGTTTTTGTTTATGTTCCACACATTTTTATTTGCGCTTATAAACATTGTAACCAGAAACTTGTAAATAAACACGCTGAGAAAGTTACCTTAGATTTTCTTACTTGTTTTTCCTTATAGGATTTATGTGCCACGTTCACGACTAACTTAGTCTAAATGATTACGATGACGACTTCAAATCACAAATAATAGCTAGATATGGGTACTGGCACCTATCTTGATCACTGACCTGTACCTGCGCAGAAGTCGAATTTTGTGTCCCTTTTGAGGTATGAAGTAGGACGGGGAGGCAATGAAATCAGTCAGTTTTTTTTCATTGGCTCACCGATATTGTCCCTGTTCCTGATTCGTTTTCTCGTACTTAAGTACGGCGAGTACACTTCCGCGCAAAATTAATAAGGTCTTTCTTTTTTTATTGATAATTTAATAATTTCTACTTTTGCTATTCATCAATTTAATATTCTAGCAATAATTAATTATATCCGTGATGGATTAAGTGATGTGCTTATTGCATACAAAACGGCAATTTCATAGGTAAAGACCTAATAACATAACAATATAACATGATATATGAGTATTAGTTTCACTAAGAACCAAATAACTATTTGATTTAATTCATTTATTTATTTTTATTAACTTTTTATAAGAAAATAATTCGTATATAAATAATTAGTTTGTTGATAGCTGCTCCAGCTAAAATAAAATGACTTTATATATTAATTTGGTATTTCATTGTAGTGTAGAACAATAAAAAACGTTGTTCATTGGCATAAAGCACATTAAATACAAACATGGCATGACCTTGGCGTGCGAGGCAAACTCCAGCTGTTGTCAAACTTTAGTAACAAAATAAACTGTTTTTCACCTGAAAAAATCTTGACATACCAATATACCTATATTTTTATATCAATTTTCGCTATTGGCTAATAAATGATTACCGACCTTTGTGCATCCCGGTGTGCTTATCTTTGAGTACTGTCAGCTCATAAATCTTGCCGAACTCCTCGAACATGGGCCGAAGATCTTCCTCCTCCAAGTGTCGTGGTATTTGTCCAATAAATAGCTTCACAGCATCCTTGCCAGCGCCAGGGGGCGCCCCGGTACGCTCTGCGTGCGTCAGGGGTGAGCCTCGTTTGGCGTCCATGCTGTAGTTGCTGTGGACTGGTGTCGTCGGTAGGCTGTTCACGCTCTCCGGCCTACTTTGACTAACACTGACCATACTTGGCATGCTATAACCCAACAACATAGGGTTAATGCTCCGGAGGTTCGGCCCCACAATCATGTCTATCACAGTAAACAGACTTCTAATGAACACGAATTATAAAAATCACAGTTCTTTGTACTCTATTTCCCTTAATCTATAAATTCGGTTTGCAAGTTTTTTTAAAGCTCACTCTTGTTTACTTTCGTTTTTTGGCGGAGGGCGAATGTTTAAGGTGGGGTGGGGGCGCGGTGCGTGAGTGTGCGTAGGGTCTGCGTCTGTGTGCGTTCCGTCTCTTCTCACAGTCACCCTGTAATGCGTAATATTATCGATCGCTATAGTAACAGTAGTAGGCAGTACAGCCGTCCCCCGTTTTTCTCACTGACGCTGATTTATTATAATGTATATTTATATTTAAAAATGTTACACTTTATTTATTTATTATTTAAATTATTTTTACACTAATAAATACACTATATTGCACATTGATTATAATTATTTACACCTTATTTCAAAAACATTTATTTAATTATTTTCTGTATTATTTAAATTAATTTTAATAGTAATTAAGTTTTTAAAAAGTTGGCACATTGATAAATATTTAAATTGGAATTTTGAGCGAAAATTTCTAAACTCTATTTTAAATTTACAGTAATTACTTTCCACTTAAATAATGTTGTAAAGTTTTTCGCTTCTAAAAAGTATAATGTTACAGTATGTTTACGTTGTTCGCGCGCCAAACGGGCCAATGTTTACAAACAAACCGTGAACACTAAAGACTATTTTTTATTTATATATTTTTCCACAATTGTTTATCTTTGATTGTTTACACACCAAATGTCACTATACACAAACCACAAGTGTCAATACGTATCAATATTTTTTTTTAATTACACTTAACACTAATATTACTTAACTAACTTAAATAAGGACTTGACGACGACGAACGATGACGTGACGCACAAACGAAAAGCACAAAACACGAACTAAATGAGACAACAAATCTGCCGTGTTCCCGTCTATATGCCTACATGTCCACTAACCTAAAATTCCCTCGGAGGTCCCCTCATAGCACACGCCATGGGGGAGCCTCCAGTCTTGATACAATCCTCCCTTTCACTCACCCTTAGATACGCGAGTAAATTCGCTTTGTGTGAATAGGTTGATTATTTGAAATTTCTTGTTTCTGTACACAGTTTTAGCTGTTGGGATGTGTTCGGCTTCACTCTTAAATTAGGTAATATATTCAATTCTAATAAAGGAAATACAATTTGATAAGAGGTAATTGCGTAACTTATAAAAAATTGTATTACACTTTGTAAATAATTTTCAGGAAATGATGGATTAATTGATGTATAAAATTAATCATATGTAATATATACAGCAAATATTATATATTTTATTAATTTTTGGGTAAAATATTTATTTATTTACTAGTTTTAGACTTATTTTAATAAAAGTTTGTTATTTATATATATTTTTAACGAGCTTAAAAAAGAAGGTAGTCTCTATTCCTTGGTTTTATGTATTTATACAATGTAGATATAAAAAAACAGATTGTAATTCTTTTTTAAGATAATTATTAGCGGTTTCATAAATTTTGATTAAATTTTAAGAGCCTTTTCCATTTTTTTAGCTTATCTTTACTTTTTATTTTACATTAAATTAATATTTAATGGAAAAGTTATTTTAAAGAGCATTAGTTCTGCCTCTTAATAAATAAGATCTAACAGAAAAAGGCGTTGTTACGACATTATTAATAAACACAGCTTAAACCTACATCAAGTGTTAAAGCCAAAAAAAAATCGGCTGTTGAATAATTTATCCAGCCGACGCTTAGGAGTCACTCGTAAAACCCAATGCCGAATTCGGTAAAAGGTCTTCAATGTTTGGTCGAGCTATAACTCAAGCCCCAAAAATAGCGAGGGATGAATCCTCCTCGCCCCACCCCGCTCAGCCTCCGATGATCTTTGCACGCAAACTCCTAATGGTTGTTTAGAAAAAATACATAAAGAGGTAACCCTACTTAAGTTATGTTTTTTTTATTTATGAACCTCTTGAGGAAAATTTATATGGTAATGTTATGACTTAATTATAGTGTTGCGAAAGTAAGTTACGGTTTTTTATGTAAAGACCGTAATTAATAATAATTCTGACATATTATTATACATGCTCACATTTATATTTGTGACGGGGTAAGTAGAGGTGTAGTAACTCTATATTTTGGTAAGATAATAGGGGTAGGTGAATTGCCGTCAATTTGGAAATTGAAGATAGGACAATTGGGAGTAGGTTTATTGAAAGGGTAAGGTAGAAGTAGTTAGGGTAACGGGTAAAGTAAAAGGGGATAGTAACTGAAGAAAGTGGAAACACTTAATATACGTACCGCTGGCGGATGACCTAGATCATGGTCGCGTACCCATGACTCGAACGGACTCTTGCCGGGAACTTCGAGCGAGCAAATAGTTAATTGTATTATAATAAATAATGTAATATGTTAATAAATTAGATAACAAAAAATACAAGGTTAAATAAAGTTAAGTTTTAGTACCGCGGTCAAGATTGAAGGTCCTTTCGGGCAAGATTAAATTATTAGAGTACAGTTTATTTTGTATATTTGTGACGTTAAGCGATAGCCTAGTGGTTAAGGACTTGCGATCAAGAGGTCGTTGGTTCGAATCTCGTTCGAGTTCTAAGCTTTTGCTGGTAAGTTTATAATATATAACACGGGCCTGTTGGTCTAGTGGTAAGTCACCCTGACGGCTAAGCCGGAGGTCATAAGTTCGATTCCCACCCATTTTCATTTGTTCTGTGTCTGTGTGTAATTTATCTATAATATATATGTTTAAAAAAAAATTTAAGTATGTTTATCAGCAGATTGGTTACCATAATACAGGTTCTGCCTAGTTTGGGACCAGACTGCCGTGTATGAGATGTATGAAGTTATTATTATAATTAATATATTGTAAACTTACCTGCAATAGAAAATGCGAGGTCCTACTCTGCCTTCTGTTATTTTCTAACTTAAATTTCCATAAGCTTTCAATTTTCCCATTCAATTTCAAAAGTGGCTGGCTGGCAGCTTAGGCTTACCCCCTATTACGTAGACAGCCTACCCCTTTGGGATATAGGCGCATGTGTATGAAATGTCTCATATCTGCCTACCCTTATTCCAATTTTATTTGGGGTCGGCGCAGGAAGTATGATTCTTCCATTCTACTCTATCATTCGTCATCTCACTGTTTACTCCCTTCCTATTTCCTCACTCACACCGACCATCCATCTTTTCTTTGACCTTTCTCTTCTCTTGTTCCCTTCAACTCGATGTGTATGAAATATTTATCTAACTTTTTAATATAGATTGATAAAATTCATTGGGATACTGGTTTCAAAAATATTCCAATAGGTTTTAGTTTTATTTTGTTTATACTATTTAAGCGTGTAAGCAGTTAAATAAATGTATATTCAGAGAAAATAATCAAAATCTTTTTACTTACGAAAAGCTTAAATAAATAGAGTACAAAATTACTGCTGTTTCCATATTTATGGCATCATTTAAGATATGATTTTATAAGCAAATGTGTATATGCTTGCCAGAGTATTTGTCAACATTAAATATCTAATGTAATATTTTATTCGGCAATATTTAAATAAGCCTTAACATGGATCCATCCATTCCGGATGTCACCGATTTGCTTAAACCTAGGTTAGTGGTACTGACTGCATAATTAGTGTGTTCTGTTGCCACTTTGACATATACCTGTATGATGCATGTGTCTTGTGCCTGGATAAAATTAACTTGTAATGTATATGTATTTACTTAGTTATAAGTATGTTTATCAGCAGTCTGGTTAAAATTTTACAGTCTAGTTTCAGATGTCTCCGGCGCCCGTGAGCGATAGATTTCAAGTTTTTACAGTAATTAATAAGCACTGATAAAAGTTACCGTCGAGTTATTTGATATAGGAATACAAATCACTTATGATTGCAGTTTTAAACAAAATATACTAAATAATAAAGACCATATGTTATTATTTAGAATATTAGACTTTAACTTTAGGTTCTTACATAAAATTAGCGCTTGACACAAACATAATAGATACTTGGTGTTCCGTGCATCAATTAGAGTACCGTTTGCTGCGGTCTCGGCCTCGTAACGTCCGTAGCATGCGATCCAACGACCAAATTCTACAAACCACAAATGCTCGGACAGCACGCTGATATTTTGATGTTAGTTTTTTGGTTGTAAAGAGACGAAAAGTATATTTTATAACATTTATTCAATTTAATATCTATTCCACAGTAACCAACCAATCATAATCATGGTTACAGACTACAAACAAACACTAACATACATATGTATTGCTGAAGTACACACACGCTAATGTGTGTGCTTCAGCAATACTGCACGGATGGCGTAGTGGTTTCCGCGATCACCTCGCTGCTTCCTCCTGCGCTAAGTGTTGTGGGTTTGATCCCCACATAACACAACACTTTGTGTTATCCACAAATTGTTGTTCTGAGTTTGGATGTCCTTTGTGTCCGTTTCATGTATGTTTGTAAAGTCCTGTGTCGCGGTGGGCTGCCTTCATAGACACGATTGATTCCTAGTACGGGAATTATCTTTGTAAAGGTAAGTTTGTTTAGTTTGCAGTTAGATACTGAAAAATTTCATTACACAATGTTTGAAAAGGTAGTTAAACCATTTCCACCGCTTACTCAAACTCAAATATTCTTTATTGAGTAGACCTTGTTACAGCATGTTCAAACGCCAGTAGTATAATTTATAATCGAATTTAAAAAAGATTACTCTAAGACATGTCTATCAAATTGCAACAAAAAGATGTACCCGGAGTAGACAAAATATAAAATCTGTTTCAGATTGCAAACACGCACTTTTAATAAACGATTGACAGACATGAAAATATAACAGGAAATATTTTAGAAGTGTGTAGGACTGGTGATATAAATGTTATTTATTATGTAATACATATTGTGATATTCTAGTGAATATTTTCTAACACAATTTTTATTTAAATACATACTGTTAAGATGGGTATAATTATTTTCACAGTTATACAAAAATGAAATATTTAATTAAGAGCCAGGCTGTGGTACAAATGACTCATTTGAAATTTATAATTTCATAATATTTTTTGGACATCTAGCACACAACGCCATCTAGTTTCAAACTAAGCAGAGCTTGTACTATGAAAGCTAGATCGACTGGTAGAATATTTTATACTTTTAATTATATTTTGTAAATACAGACATATTATACGTAGAAAACACCCAGACTCCGAAATAAATATTTGCAGATCATACAAACATTTTATCTGACCCGGGAATCGAACCCAGACCTTGGCACAGCAGTCGCATACGCAACCACAGCGCAACCAAGGCCGGCAAAATAGCTAGCTTGACCGGAGTAATACCCCGGTTTCACAGAAAAAAAAGGTGTTAAGCATTTCTTTCGAGGTTTTTCATCGAGTGCGCTTGTAACTTTAGTAGTACTTTAGTAGTCACTTATCATTAGATGACGCGTTTGCTCATTTGCCCCCTGCTCTATAAAAAAATACATTACACAATATATTAATATCTTAATTTGTTAGTATCTCCTCCAGGGATTATAAATTAATAATTTGAGTAGTTAACAGTTTTAAAATACATACTTATTGTATGTGCTAGAAAAAAACTCCGCCTTCGTTCATTCGCTTGTTTGTTAGCGCTCCAAGTATCTTCTATATCTAAACAGTATTTATCTGCAGCATTTTCATAAATAGTTTCAATAGAACTCTTCCAAAGTTCTAGAACAATCCAGAAAATATTCGACATGCCCACAAAATTGTAGATTCCTCCCCGTCGAGAACTTTGTTAACTAAACAAAGGGGATTCGACCTACTTTATTGAACATTTCGTAATGAATATTTGAGTAGTCTGAGTGCTATGTGTGACTGTCTACTTACATGTATACGAGAGTTTTTCAGTAACTTAATTAATTTTGAAATTGGAATCACGAGAGTTTGTTTTCACCATTTCTGTTAATGTTGCCTGCAACGTAAAATTAAATTTTATGAATTTAATTAAAGATATTCCATACATTATGACAATTACAAATAATACAATTCACAAAAAAGGAAATGGTGCGATGTACATACCATATGTATACTGATGACTCAATTACTGAGAGTAGATTAAATATGAATTGTTAATCTAAGTACTTATCGAAATCTATAAATTATGTATGAAATTGACACTAAGTAATGAAATTTGCAATATTATATACAGTCGATTTTGCAACTGAAAACTTTAAATGTAATCGGTTTAGAAATATTTGACAAACAAAGGTTAACTATTTGTGAAGTTCATCAATATCATCAACAGCCTTTACTAGTCCACTGCTGGACATAGACCTTTCCTTAGAAAGGAGGCTTTGGCCTACTATACCACGCTGGCCAGACGGGTTGGTATAGGGTTTGTGTCAAGTTTACCTTCTCTCTGCAGTGCTGTTGTCCTGCGTAGTTTACTCCCTTAGTAGCCTCTTACGATAACAACAATAGGGGTGGTACTCTGTATTCTTAATCCGTCCCCACACGGAGCTTTTAAAGTTACCTGTGCTGTATCTTAGATATAATATTTTTTCTTATAAAAATCAATCTTACTTTTTATCAGAAAAAATATTGTAAATAAAAAAAAACTACAATCTATACTTATTTCTACTTGTGTATAATGAAAAAGTCTTGCGATGGGTCTATCTTATAGGCAAGCTCTCTACTCCGTAGAATATGTGATCATTAAAAAATAAACAAACATAAAATGGGAAACTTAACACTAAAATAAGCTGACACCATTTCTTTTGTAGCTCGTTCATAGTTTTAAGACTTTAAAACATTTAATAATAAAGTAACCAGCCATTCTTTGCAGTTTCACGTGCATTTATTTATACTGCTCCATCTTTAAGATGCTTAGCGTGATATTCTATCATCAAATCATCATCAAAAGCCTCTACTAGTCCACTGCTTGACATAGGCCTCTCCTTTGAAAGGAGGTTTTGGCCTACTATACCACGCTGGCCAGACGGGTTGGTATAGGGTTTGTTTCAAGTTTTCCTTCTCTCTGCAGTGCTGTTGTCCTGCGTAGTTTGCTTCCTTAGTCGCCTCATACGACACCCACGGGATGAATAGGGGTGGTGACACTCTGTATTCTTAATCCGTCACCACACGGACATGATATTTTATAGCTTCCACTATTCATCAATAAACCTGTAACCAATAAAAAAGAATAATTTCCATCTAACTGATATTTCCAAAGATTAGCTCGTTTTACACAAACAAGTATACAAAAAACTTCAGATTTATTGTATTAATATATATAAATATTTTGCCAAAGCAAAAACATTCTTATACATGGATCTGTTAAGGACTAATGAGTGCCCTAATTAAATCATTTTTCTCATTACTTACGTGATAATTTACTTTTGCACTCTAATAAATTCTTCGTTCAGTAAAGAAATAGCTAATGTATTCTAAAACGGTCACCATCACCGAGATAATACAATAAACTTCGTTACCTGCAATTGTATTATCAACCATTCGGTATAATTATTTGAACATTTTATTATTTCACATCACGCAACGGGGTGACAAAGCAACTGCGTTACCCCAACGTGACAGGGTAGCTAATACAGTCGTAAAAATACCACAATTAAATAATACACGAAATATAACACATGTCGGCATTATCATAATGACGCCGCTTGAATACTTACGGCTGTCGTTTTGATTTATGAAGGTTTAATAACAAAAAAACATATTTAGGAGTCTTTAGAAATGTATGAAAAATCGCTACTTCATTAAATTTAAACTAAATTGGTTCAGCGGTTTAAGCGTGAAGAGGTAACAGAGAGACACATTTTCGCATTCATAATATTACTATAGATACTTTGTAACATTAGATATGTTAAATACTAAAATATATCGATATTGTCACTAAGCCCTAGCAACTAAATCAGAAACGAGTCAGTCTTTTTGCACTAAATAATATTATTAGGTCTTAATCACTAGACATGCTGACCATAAGATTGTGGACCCTAAAGGGTACGGCATAAGACTCGACACGCAAGGGAGAATATTATTACATTTAATTCAAAAACAGCATAACACAGTAGTAAGTTACACCAACAAGAGGCATAATTAAAAATAACAGCACAAACGTAAACTCTACAAATAAGTTAGCACAAATGCTCTCGGGCATCGGACCGGCAAAGCTCATGCCAAGTCCTGAATAGAGATATCGGCACAACTTGCCACAAACTGTCTAAATAGTCCCTTTACGTGCTCAACGCTCGGAACAAAGGCGCAAAAGATCCCAGGCAAGAGTTGGAGGACCTCGTCAACTAGGGCTTTGTTTTAGGTGAATAGTTTTTTGTGGTTTTAATTCATACCGTTCTCTAGAAATATCTTGATTTTTACACATATTTGATGTAAATTTAATAATATGTTGCCTTTTGACTGCTCAAGCGATAAGCTCGAATAATAATAATGATGATCGATAATGTGCATATGCAATTACGTTAATAAGTGTGTGTCTTTACAGTAATTAAAAAAAACTAACTGAGGAACGAAAGAGAGAGAGAAAAAGAGAGAAATTTTGAATAGCTAAAGTTTATGCATTTGTGTTTTAAAAATATAAATTATATGAACACTGTTACATCAGACTATACACGTCCAGTAGTATATGTTGACCTGCCAACTGAACGAAAATATAAATAGTTCAAATTATACTGGGTTATAAAATAATGGCTTATAATAAAATCAAGTTTTTCGTTCGAAAACCAGACGAAGTTTAGTTAACATCAATTATAATAAGTTATGGGGAAATTAGTAAATGAAAGTACTTAATTTATGAATTGAAGTCACCATAGTTTCACGCAGACGTTGCAAACAGCCATGAGATACATACCAAACAGTTGTTTACAACCTTAGTTGAATAAAATGGTCGGATTAAAATACTTTTAACAGTAAAGAATGGGTAGAATGTCGCTTGAACGCAGTTCGCCCGTTTCTAAGATACCCAACCTCTCGGGTACTGCTATGGAAACACCCTCGAAAATAAAATACCAACTCATACGCTTTTTCATCTCACATCTTACGTTATAAAATTATGACCGGCTATCGATTTCTAGTTTTAAAAATAATATGATTGATGTACTTGTTTTTGTACGGTACAATAGGTTAGGGGACGTTCGGCAAAGGGGACCGGCACGCGTCCAAAATTTAGGGGTCGTCCGTTATTTCGTGATGAGACTTGTTGAAATGTCCAGTTCGGATTTTAAATGTTATGTAATAATTAACCGATCGTACATTTAAAAATTTTCTTTTCACATTGATTTAACTTTTTTTATAATAGCTTTTTTTCAATGGGATAACACCCACGGGGAACATGATTTCTTGTGTGTTTCAAAATGTAAATTTTAAGTATTATGTCTCTACCGCAAGGATTTCCTTAAGCAATGAAATACCACTGCATTTTAACTGACATTATATCATAACCCTACGTAGTATACCGAAACAAAAACCCTCGGGATATTTGACAATGCCAGCACTTCGACAATAATTTATTGCAGTCAATATAAATAAATGAAAATAATCGAGGAATTTTCAAAAGTTAAACGAGTTAAGAGTTAAACGTTAAAAGAAATTAACTTTTGAAAATTCCTCCAGACTACGAGTATATGACGGTATGAATAATTAATGCATTTATAAGTGGTCTTTTTTATGGTCCTGGAATAATTTTTAATAGAAATTGGCGGTGGTATAAGGAGTAAAAAGTTACAACACCAAAAACATTACAATAGTTATTTTGTGTTTTAACTCAATACTTTATTGTTTCCATAATGTAAATTCATAGTGTTAACAATTTAATTCGTAAAAATTTGTTTGGGATTGAGGAAGATAACACAAACATACTCGTAATATATTATTTAGAGTAGAATGTTCAGTTTTTATCAAAAAATATTGTAAAATACCAACAACAAAAGGCAAAACTAAACGACTGGTATACCTCGTATCTTGAACAGAGGCATCTTATATGCCCCAGGCTTATCCTTTTAGTGCTCCAAGTTACACACAGTAAGACCGGACCGATGTCTGGGGGCCAATAAGTTGAGCATTCACTCTGAAATTATAACGGTAGCTCAGGGATGTGTACGCAACGGTCTCGGCTACTGATAGGGTTGTAATATATGTTTCAATGTACAATAAATTCTTAAAGTAAATGTCATATATGTAATGTATCATATTCCAAATTGTTGTCTAGAACAACCTACTTTCCTACCAAGTAGGGGGTGAGTGTAGCTGTGCCACAGTCTTATACTTTTGCAGCTGTCATCGTTGCCGTTTTGTTTCAGTTTTTTGTATTGTTTTTAATTCCAAATAAACTTTTTATTATTTTTAGTGTTATTTATGACCCCAAAACGGATGGACCAATTTTGGTGCACACTTCAGGCAATATTTAGATATTAATCCAGAGGGTGATCATTTGTGTGTTGGTAACGATCGGATTAAAGATCTTTTGTTTTTGCAATTCGTCCAAAGCCGAGGTTGCTGGTGTACAGTATCCATGTAATATACAAAACGGAGCCTATAAAGTAAGTGACATCAAATTAAAGTTAAATGCTTAGTAATAGTATAGTTAAACCTTATCGTTGCATTTTCATAACTGTCTACAGGCATAACACATGATGTTTTCAACGTTCTCTATAACCGTTACTGTGCACATCCCATTGAATAGATCTATGACGTTGTTTAAATTGTTGTCTAGAAATTACATGACTCCTAAGATACAGGTTTCTTACCTAGTTTAGGAGTCTGTCGTAACTCACCGGTATTTGTGATCATATTGCTACTTAAGCTTCTGTTATACCTGTGCATATTATGTATTATGTGCTGTGCTTAAGGTTAGTGTAAATGTAAGAATTAAAATAAAAAAGCCGTATGGTGTCGTGGGACACCCGATAGGAACGAAGTTGTTACGATCGAGTAAAACTGATTAGACACGATTTTAATTACAACGCCATCTATGAAAGCGGCTATTACCTACATATTTTTCAGTTGGTTTCTAATTAAAACAATTTATACATTGGTAAAATCTCCTTGAGAAATGATGTCGAATACAATATTTTTTGCTCAACCTAAGAACATAAATTTTAATTTTACTATTTGATAGATGGCGCTGAATGACTGACAAGTGATAATTCAAAATAAAAAGTGTCGTGACCAATTTTCGTAAGATTTTTTTCCGTCTAGCCCCCTTTCACAACGCGCGATAAGGAACTTCGTTCTAAAAGTGGTTATTATTATAGTTAGCCATTATTATATGTTTACTATGCCTCTGCCGTTACGGCCAAGGATATGGCACGCACAAATATTATGATAGTTAAAAAAGGGATACACTTTTATCATCATGAGGCTGTAGTGTATGCTAAAATAGATATTAACAAATTAGAAGCAACATAAACACACATCTATATCAACCATAAATTTATTAGTCTGTAATCCTTCTCCAATAGTAATTAAATAAAAAAATAAAAACTAATAATTTATTTCCATTATAGCGTTCTACATATTTAGGTCCAAGAATACAATCAAAACAAGGAAACAAAGCTGTCATATCAAATATGAATTATACATAGATCGCGGAATTAAAAATATCCCATTTCATTTAAAACATATTTTCATCTCCTTCATTTCTAAAATCCTCCGAAACATCAGTTTCATTGTCACTGTTATGACTCGCTGAACTAATTTCACTGCCAACAACATTCATGATATTTTTTATGATTTTTCATTTCAAGCATAGGCCCTTTGTTTCTGTATTTTCTTCCATTTTGTTATCTGTCCACAAGTTGAAAGTTTACGTAAAGTTTGCAAATAAAATTTGAATAATACTTAATCATTAATCTTTTCATACTTATAATATTTAATGCGTAATATTTATTTCAAAATAAACCCATACAAGTTGTAAGTAAAATTAACATTCTTAGGAATACATTTTTCTGTTTCTAAAAATCCCTTTTTTTCTGGTCAATATATACTAATACAAATATACTAACCATTCTACATAAAGATAAGTCAAAAGCAATTTAACCGAGGTAGAGCTATGCTTCTACACAAATCGTCTGGCGATTCGCGACCGGTGTGACGGCTTCAGAAGTAAACGGGC
This sequence comes from Arctia plantaginis, assembly GCA_902825455.1. Lineage (NCBI taxonomy): Eukaryota > Metazoa > Arthropoda > Insecta > Lepidoptera > Erebidae > Arctia > Arctia plantaginis. The sequence continues at coordinate 17,525 of CADEBD010000560.1, forward strand.
AGACGTGTCACCTGCTGGTAAGTGACTACCACCGCCAGTGGATACCCTCCCTTTGAGCCCTCCCAAGACACTCCCTGCAAATAAATAGGTAACCTCACTCACTCGTCTCAAAAATCAAGTAAACGCTGGTTTTCTGTAAGGCGTGGTATCTATCCGGTTGAGCCGGCACATCCGTGTCAAAGCAGGGGTCTCCAATGGTTTATTTTGTTATATATATTTATTTGTTTATACTACACACATTGATTACTTCGACACACAATAACAGTAACATTTAGCCATATCACTAAATGTCATTCACCCTATCTTAGTCACCGTTCAACGCTATGGATGAGTTTATGCCAAGTCACCTAACGTTTTTCGTCCAACTGTCCGGTAACTATAAGAGGTTAAACCGTATGAAATCGGTATATTATATTGACAATGGCGTTTAAATCTATGATGTATTGATATTAATGATGTAATGTATTTATTGTATGCTGTAGAATGTGTTGATTTCTTGTTTATTTTTTATTGATTAATAATGTTGCTCTTCCTCTGATCATCGTAATTAAAGTTTGAGTAAATAGTATCATTATATATTCTAATATTCTACCACATACACACAACGCCATCTAGTCCCAAACTAAGCAGAGCTTGTACTATGTATACTAGACAACTGATATAAATACATATATACTTTTTTTTTGTAAATACATACATATTATACATAGAAACACCCAGACCAAATCAAACATCAAATGTTCATGCACACAAATGTTTGACTTGAGCGGGAATCGCAGTCCGTTACACAAACCACTACGCCATCTAGTCGTATAAAAAAAATACATGCAGTTAGATATATTTACACGCCCACCACTGTTATATTTACACACTATGATATTGATATATACAATACTGATATCATACGATACAAAACTTATATAGTTACACGCCACCACTGAAATTTCTGTACAACAAGGTGTACAGGAATTATAGTGGTGGGCGTGTGTGTTCGTCCCACAAACACACCTAGTAATGATACTCGGGATGACGCAGAAAAAAGTTAGACTATCTTGGAACCCGCAAGGGTATTAATCAGAGAAAATTGTAGGAGTTAAAATATCATAAATCCAGTTCGGCCCTTAGCAAAGCGGGAGACGAAAATGACGAGATCATCAGGTATTAGATATCTTTGAATTACCTGGCGTTTCAACCACATCGCATTGGCCAAGATTACATGCTGTGTGTTACACGGAAATAATGAGAAAGTTAAAAAGTTATAATTTATCGCTTATTGATTGACTTATTTACTATCATAAAATATGAATAAAAACATTTTTTTTTATTTACCAAAAGGATAGTTAACCGTTATTACCAAGGGCTTTTTTTATCTGTCACGATACTTAAATAGTGAAACTACAGAACCATACACTTTCATCACCATAAACCCATATCAAAAGAAAAGGACCAGACTTAATCCGACGCAAACTGGGGCCGAACTAGTTTAAGGCGAATCTTTGCGCGTGGACAACTCACCCCTGACTGTACAAGGTTGTTGAACTGCACATTGCGCATCAGGGGTGACGAATAAAAAAATAATCAATAAGTTTTAGTTTTTTTTAACCCCGGGGATGCTGATTTAAAAAGTTAAATAGCAAATTTCTTTTGTAAAACTAAGCGAAATATTAAATTCGAGAACATTTTTTTTAAATTTAAACATTTTTTTTTCATAATTGTGGAACTGAACTCGTATGTTGCCAAGCCCATAAGGGAACGAGTAAAGTAGAGAACAGCAGGTCCAACACGCCCGATTAGGAATTAGTCATTAAAAAAATAATTAAATGCTTATCCCCCTTTGAACCCCCTCCCCCTCCCTCTTAAATAACCCACTTCCTAAAAAAACAGCATGACTGGACTTATTCATGAAAATCTAGTCGTACCATCCCGGGATGACGCCAACAATTCTACCAATCATAGGCCGAACTTTCTCTCGTTAATTCTTTACTCAACCCTGCTTTTATTTTATAAGTAACTATTTACCTACTATTTGACACTTGTTCAAATACAACAATAAATAGCAATCCACCATCATTACAGTTCCCCTCGAGCTTGCGTGTTATTATTTTGACAGTCAAGCATGTACACTTTAATTCAACAACTTGATAAACATCGTATTGACAAATAGTAAACATTTTCTACCCACGTTTGCTTAACTGCTGAACAAGTGGGGTAAAGAAAGAGACTGAAGAATAAATGAGGCAAGGTTCTTCGAATAAAACTGAATGTGACAGTATTTTGACTTTCAAGACCGCCTAATTAAGACCGTTTATAAATTATTACTTTTTCCCGAGTGCGCCAAAGTATGTTCCCACGCAATTTCTATAATCGATTTTAATGATGGATATGTAATGAAGATTTTATAAATTCCGAAATATAGAAGTGAAGTAAGTAAGTGAGTAGCAAAGTAAAATTAAGTTGATTAAATTAAATTAAGTTATGTAAGCCCAAAATCGTGCGTGGCGTGCAATGGGAGAGGCCTATGGCCAGCAGTGGACTGCGATAGGCTGATGATGATGATGAAAGTAAAATTTATAAAAAAAAACACTTATCTTTATATATATAATTCTTCTGTGAGTGTGTATGTCACTGAACTTCTCTCAAAACGACTGGACCGATTTTGATGAAATTTTTTGTGTGTGTTCAAGGGGATCTGGGAATGGTTTAGATTCACAATTTTGTCCGCTGGACAATGTTTTTTTAATTAATTTTTAATTTATTAGTAGTTGTTGATTTTGGAATGTTTTACATTGGATCAGACAGACGGCGCTACCATCGCAGTGTCAAATTTGACAGGACAACGTCTGTCGGGTCCGCTAGTTCTATATATATTCCATTCAACACATATTTTCTAAAAATATTTAGTTAAAATTTTGTCTTTAGGTCGCGAAAGGTCGCGAACATTCAGATATCCTATCCTAGATTTACATAATATATGAGTAACCCCGTGTATTTAGGAAAAGTTATGTTCTAATTGGGACTTAAGTAGAAGACGACTATGAAGACTATGAAGTCTTCTCTACTTAAGTCTTAATTAGAACACAATCGACAATCTTAGACCTTTAAGTACTACAAAATCGAACCTCTAAGTAACGAATATCGCGTCCCTTTGTGTTATTATATCGCCTGTGTAATGGTTTGTGTTTCGAGAATTGTTGGAGATAATGATCATTAGTACCTTTTACAACCAACACCCTTACCCCTCACACCTTTCACCCTCACACTTTTAAACCACAAAGGTTACGTACTGCACGCTTCCAAAGGGTGTCTCACTGGAACCGGTTATTTTGTGTGGCTTTCCCAAATTACTGCAGTGTAAGAACTCCCAAAAAGCTTTTTACATGATTGGCAACACGTTCAAGTATTCATAGACGATCTAAAGTGACATAGTACTATTAAGCCGGCAGTATGCCTATTTACCGTCTTATAGGTAAAAACATCCATACTTCCATGCTTAAATTTTTAATATGAAAGTGAGTTTGTTTGTTACGCTTTCACCCCTTAACCACTAAACCGATTTTAAAGATTCTTTCACCAATGGAAAGCTATAGCGAGTAATATAGGCTACTTTTTACCGCGATAACGGCAATACACGCGGACGGAGCCGCCAGAAAAAGCTAGTAAATGATAAAGGAAGGCTAGGACCTTTTGGCAAAAACATAGTATGCGACCCTTTTTTTTCCGTGCGGAAATCCCCTCGGATACCACCTATCGGTGGCATGTCGGACTCAAACCGACTAAAACCGCACGCCGTCTCGCGTACTAATAGCCAAGGGAACCAGGTATACCCTAGAAAGGAGGTCCCTGGTGCCCCGACATACCTCGGGCCATCTACAGACGTGTAGACGACCCCCCCCCCCTCCCCTATATGGGAGTATGCGACCCTGAACTTCTCGAGTTATTGCTTAAACTCCGCATAAGCAATATTCCTTTCGTATTCTTGCTTTTTTCTTTTTAAAATGAGTTTCCTTTCAAATTAAAGTCCCACTTAAATATCTAGCTTGACCCTGTTTTATACGCGAGACTAAAATTATATTTGGCTCAACAAGAGTGTATAATAGGCCCCTGCCTGCAGTAATGCAGTAATAAAATGCCGCGAACATATTTTTCTTTCGTAAGTTAAACATACTATAATATTAAAACAAAACATTCCAAATACAATTTTTTTTAATGTGTATATTTTTAAAGTAAATTGGAACATGAAACGCCTACCTGAAGTGGGCCTGAACCAGTACATATGCCGCTTGGTTCCTTATTATTCTGAGTATTTCGCGAATGGTCTCGCCCTACATCGAACATTCTCTTTTGAGGGTGTTTTAGCATGAACAAATAGTGTGTGAACGGCTTGAGAATACATTTTGGAGCACTCACTATAGCTATAAAAGTTAAGGTAACTAGATTACTAAATACTTACCAACCACACAACCTTATAAGAGTCTAATTTTATTCTATAAGTTTGTATTTAACTTCCAATATTTGTATGGTGTGCTTGTTTAGGTGAAATCCTGCGACTGAATTTTAAAGCAGTTATTCTCAAACCGCTCTTATGCTCAACAAAGCAACACGGCAGCACTTGTAACTCTTGATTTGCAGGTGTCTAGGTGCGTGGTAGTCATTTACCAACAGAGGTCACCCGCCTGCTCGTTTGCCGCCCTGTACCACAAAAAAATACCGAGACTTATTGAAATTGTTGCCACAAAACTGGAGTAAAATGAAAAAAAATGAATGAAATAACATGAACGGTATAGTAACCTAAATCTATGAATACAATTTGTTGTTTATTTAAAAAAAAAGCTATTCTCACTGAGCGCCGTTCAGCGAATATTAGAGTTAGGTGTAAACTAGTTCTATGTCCTAATGGATAAAATATACTTTTGGTCTAGAGGTTAGTGTTCTAGGAGCTAAGGTCGAGGGTTCGATTCCCATCCCAGGACAATTCATATTATGCAATGAGTTTCAATAAATATATACGAGAGTAGACTTGACCTTTTACGTGAGTAGAAGACAAATTATAATCGTCAACATGTGGGCGTTTAAAATGCTTCTGTCTAGCCTCGCAAAGGATGAAGACTTAAGGTATGTGTGCATTTCTTTACTTTGCAAATAATAATTTTCTATTAAAAACATTTTACAAAGATTTTAAACCTAATTTCAAAAGGAATTATATAAAGTTTTCTATATAAGTTTTCTATATAAAGGAATTATATAAATTTTATAAAGTATTATAAATATTAACCATTGCACCACTATCGTTTACAACTGGCTTTTAAATTAAATTGATCCTATTTCAGGTTGGTCGTGTTTAAATTTAAAGAAAGTATTCAACATCTTATGGTCCAAAATCAATCAATTATGGACGCAGGCGCATTCAACAATTCAAGTAAAAATGCATTTTTCGTTTAATGTCAAACAAATAAAGAACACTTCCACCTGAATTTATAACAGTTTCCTTTCTTTTAGTTTTTACGATGGAATAACTTGATAAGCTCCAATGACCAAATAGTTCGGCTTTTTCCGTACATTTTCGTAGGGCACGAGGGGTGTCGACTATCGAATCGTCCCCGACGTATTTAAAGGCGAGGAGGAGACGGATGTGTGATGTGAGCTAACGATAGTATGGAGTAGACTTAATTTAAATATATTTACTGATGGTAATATAAAATTGTATTTAGATAGATAAATAGATAGAAAACTCTTAATTTGTACGCCTTATTGCTAAGAGCAATCTGTTCCAGGCAAGCTTAGGATGTATCAAACTGTTTGGGAAAGACAGTAGTAGTTAAAAGTGGAATGAGTTTTGACTGGTTAAATGCTGATGAATGTAAAAGAGGTGAATTAGATCAATTTATACATATAAACCTATATTTTGTACCAACAAATATAAATACATAATATTCAGATCACAAATACCACTTTATAGTTTTTAAATGATTAATGAAGTAATTAAAATTATATGTAATTACTTTGATCTCTCTAAAGAGCTCACTTTTAACTATACCATATACTGGATTAAAAAGTCAAGTCCAACAAAGATTACACAAGATTTTTTTTGTCTCACGTCATTGACATTTGTCTGACGTTATTGACATCTTCTTGTCTATTTGTTGATTTTATGAATTCGTTGCAGAATAAAACATAGTCAAGATGAGTTCCCGGAGATGTTTCTTGGTTAGTATAGTCCACTGCTAGACATAGGCCTCTCCTTAGAAAGGAGGTTTTGGCCTACTATCCTACGCTGGCCAGACGGGTTGTTATAGGGTTTGGCGCGGAGGCCATGGAAGCGGAGCGGAGCGACAGCCGGAAACGCGGACGCTCAGGGGACGTGGAATCCGACACGTCCGGCGAAATGATGCCACCAAAGGTGGCAAGCAGCCGCCGAGGGAGGGCGCGCAAACCGGCCTCGGCCCCGGTCTTAACCCCGTCAGGCTCCGCGTTCTCAAACGCGGAGTCCTACAGAAGTGTACGGGTGGACGGCGAGGCCGTAGCGGAGGAGGAGATCGCGGATCTCCTGCTCAAGGTTCGGGAGCCGGTGGGGGGAAATGCCCCCCAGGCTCCCGTGTCCGTGCAGGAGAGGGCGAAAGCGGCGGTGGCCGTCATCAACAAGGTGGCCACCAAATCCGTGAACCTTAAGGGCTCGTTGTGGGTTGG
>CADEBD010000562.1:0-24640 GCA_902825455.1 Arctia plantaginis
TTTTATAATCACACTATTCATCCAGTTATATAAAAGCAGTTTTATAAATAAAAATTATAAACGTAATTAAATCTTCTCTGCATTTCAAAGGGGTTTTAGAAACCTGTAACAAAAAATGAAAGTGACAATACTTCATAAACTATAAGTTTTGATATATAAACTACCCACGCATCCGATATAAATGCTTTTGTTATTCTCACGGCCTCTCATTCATACCTAAATTACAACACGCCTTCGTAAGACATTGTGAAATAATCTCCAAAAGGTCTTAATGAAGAGCTGAGAATCATAAACAAATAAGGGCTTTATTCGAACATCAAACAACACAACTATTTAAATTTCTTAAGTAAACTGAGCAGTCAATTAAGATCTTTCAGTCTTTGGAAAAATTATTTTATAATGAATACTATTCAGCAGCCAATTAACTTCGATTCGAACTGTAAGCTCTCGAAACATGAATCAAATAAAAAACAACTTGATTTTGAAGCTTCAACGATACAATTTGAATGATTATTGATTGAAATGTGATAAGAACAATATTTGATTATTACTGTATCGTTCGACTAAAGTAATTCTGTAATAACAATGTTGATCAACATCATTACATTTACTCTGAGGTGTTACGTAATTTTGATGAATAAATATTAGATAATTATAAGATCTATGATCGTAATGATGGTGATTACAAAGCGTGTGATTACTCTACAGTATAAATTGATCGTACACTTAGATATTAGTGAACCATTTTGTCGTACAGTAATGGGCTTGAATGTTAATGACGTACAATGAAAACTGTAAATAACAAAAAGTCGACTCACTGTCTGAAAATCGTTTAGGTCGAAGGTACAAGAAAAAAACCGAGTAAATTCGCTTGACGTCCCAGGCATTTCTCATCGACAGGCTCATTATGTATTCTTCCTTTTTATTTTCGAGTAGTTGGTTTTCCTAACAGATGAGGGTCGTGGCTGCTTCGTAACTGAGTGTCGTGGCATTTGCGGCTGTGTACAATTATTCGCTAAGGCGGTGTTTAAGTTTTAGGTCTTAATGCCTACAAAAAATTTAATTACCGTCATTCCTTATTGACACACTGTAGTTTTAACAAATATGACAGTATTGTTATCAGCAGTTTATTGATAAAATCTCTCCAAAAACATCCGTAACCGGCGATTTATATGATTGGCCTGATAAATGTGAAGAGGGCTTTATGTCAGGTCACGGCAAATGGCGTGTTGTCGTTTTCTGCCTACCCTAGGCTGGCATTTGTCATGAGTATATACTCATACTCGACATACTGTTTTTATACTCGTCGTTTTATTAGTATTCAAATACCCCAAGATTCCTAAGAAACCCAGTTTCCTGAGAATGCTATCAAAAGTACTAACATTACTCAATCAATATACCAACAGCCTTTAATTTCACTGCTGGACATAGACGCCCCTTTAAAAAAAGGGGTTTTGGGCTACTGTGCCAGACGGTTTGGTTTTGGGGGTGGTGGTTTTATTTTAATTTTCCTTGTCTTTATAGTGCTGTTTGCGTAGTTTGCTCTCTAAGTCAGTTTACGAACCCTTTGGTAAATAGGGTGGTGACCCCCCCCGTATTTTAATTCGCACCACACGGATACTGCCTGAAATTGACGGTAATTCAATTAATCAATGAATTAATCCCTATGATCTTGATAGTATGTCAATGATTATGTGATAAATCTCCAAACGTGTCCCCAATTTGAGCTAATTAAAAAAAAACACTTGCACATAATTTCCCTATACTGGTTGGGAAAAATCTACTTTATTTTTTTAAAAATATTTATTTTTAATCATTTTTTATTACAGAATACAAAAATTTTGGACATGTAAAAATGCATTCAAACAAGTTTTTTTCAAAAATGAAGTTTAAATAAGCTAAAACAAAATTTACAAAGATTAACATAATGAGAGAAAAATATATAAAATTTGGACTTTAAAGGATTTAAAATAAGAAACTCGCTTTGGGAATAAAGATTTAAACCCAAAGTTAAAGTCGACTTAGGGGCCGTTTTTTGAAAATTTTTTTACAAACCGGGAAGGTCCAGATAAGGAAAAATTAGGCTATTTCTCCTCAAAAAAAACCCTACAAAATTTGCCCGGTCCGGGAACAAACCCACAAGGAGCGCTTATCAAATTTTCACCGAACGAAGTCACGGGTATCCTTTTAAAAAATAATATAGTTTTTTTTTTTTAAAATAAAAACCTTTCTGTCTAAAAAATTTTCTCACAGAGGGAGCCCCTAGTAGTTTCTGCCGCCGCCCATAAATACCTGCAACTCGGGGGTCAAAGCGATTTGGGCCTTTTTTGGTGTGGGAGAACTTCTTTTTTTAAAAATTTTAAAAACGTTAAAAAAAGACAGAACCCCCATATTCCGGATCCTCAGTCCTCCCAATACCCCGGGGCAAATTTTTTACATTTAAAAAAAATAATTGAAAAACCCCTTTTTTTCTTGTTGTGTGTTGTTTTTAAATTCTAATTTAAATGTTAATTGCATAAGTTGCCCTTTCCCTTTCAAGGGCACACATCTCATGTTTGAAAAAATAATATAAAAGACCGATTTTAAAAGCTTTTCTAAATGCAAAACATACTTTTCGATACAAACGTTTGCAAAAATGCAGGGTGCATTAGTAAGGTTTTTGAAATGCTAGTTGATTTTTTTTTAGTGATTTGAAAAGGTGGGTAAAAATTGCTTTTAAGGGACATTGGTTATTAGCAATTCTCATTTATATATTTTAGGGGAAAAAAATTGTTAATTTTTTTAAACACACAATAATTAAAGAACAATCACTGACAACTTCTTTTTCCCTATTTTTTTTTCTTGTAGTTTTTTGGTAGTTTTTTCGGGATTTTTTTTCATCGGGTCAATTTTTAAAACACGGGTCAATTTTAAAAACCCCAAAACTAAAAAAAATAAAAAGGCGTAACCTAAAATAAAAAAGGTATGTTACTGGGTTAAGGGGAATTAAAAATAGTGCTATAAAATTTTCAGAGAACGCCTGGTGGCCGCTTTTCTTCTCAGGGGACTACTCCCCGGGTGCCCCTGGAAAAATCTATGAGATTACCTCAGGGCCCCTTTCTAAGAAAAAAAAGTGTGTGCGTGGGAAACCTACGGGACTCTTTAGAGGAAAACAACTTACCCTCAGTCATACATACTTTATATTTCAAAAAAAAATAGTTTACAATAAAAAAAAAAAAAATCAGGGGGTATAAAAAAAAAACCGCACGGAGCGCGTCAAGCCGAGCTGAGGTGCTCGGGCCTCCTCGCCTCCCGGGAGGTTATTTCCTCTTTTCCCAGTCGGCTATTTTTTTTGGGTTTGGGAAAAATTTTAATAAATTAAAAATTTTAATACTAATCTTGGGACGGCTGTCCGTTTGCGTCGTGAGCCGCGCAATCACCAGCTTTGCCAGGGGTACCGAAAAATTTTGAGTTGAAACCAAAAGGGCCCAAAAAAAAAAGACAAGCACGCCGTCTAAACTGCCGTTTTGCCCCCCGAAACGGGGGACCCTACGAATGGATTAGCCTATAAATTAACAGGTAACCAGAAAAAAAAAAGGGTTTAAGTAAAATTAAAAAATTATCACCACTTAGTGGGGGTACTTTTGAAAATAATATTTAAAAAATCAAATACACAGCAACAAAACCTATAAAAGATCGGAAGGCAGGATAGCAGTGTCCCCGTGGAAAGAAAGCCGGATTATATATCTTCTTTTAACAAGCTTCCGAAAAAAAAAATTTTCTTCAACATTTTTATTTGACATTTAAAACATCAGTGAACCAGAAATCAAAACTGTATTATAAACTCCTTAGATAAATTAAAAACAATGAAAACCGGCAAATAAAATTACTTTTAACAGACCAACAAATTACAAAAAATAACTTTTACCCCACCCCCTCCCTCAAAGTACCCCTGCGTAGCATGCGCGGGAATATCATCACCGGGGTCACCCAAAAAATGAAAAATAAATTAATAGCTCGCGCGACCACACTCATTGTGAGCAATAGAAATCCAAAAAAAACAATAATACCAAAAAAAAAAAGTCAAAACCCTTTCACACAATACTACAGGGGTGTTCCCCTTTTTACTACCCAAAATCATGTATGGTTCTCACAAAGTGAACACCATAGATAGCAGGTGGTGGCACAGAGAGCCCTGCGACGCAAGTGTGCAATCTCACTCAGTAAGAGGGAACTGAATAGGTAGGAAAAAGGACAAAAGGTTTTTCTTTTTCACTAACTTCAAAATGCCCTTTAATGTGATATACCCCCAGATCCTTTTACCATAAATCCACAGTTCAAGACTAAAGGGACGTTTGGGGGTGCAAGCTTTTCAAAAATTTTTAGGCCTAACTTCGCCGAAAGTTCTTACCCTTGTTAGATAGATAAATGTCCTTTTTATAAACTCTGTCCCATTTTTAAATTCCACATGCCTTTTTCGAGATTTAGTATTTCCTTTACCCGGTGGCAATTTCTTAATTCCTCACCGGGTCTATATCCAGTAGTTCCTTCAATCCTCACCAAAGGAACTGGATGTCAATGGAAACAGAATTGGGATGGGAGGATCCTGTCTGTCTAAAAAAAACCCCTCCCCTAGAATTCCCCCGTGAACAAGAAAAAAGGGACAAAACAGGGGTTCGCTGACAGCAGTGTTTTGGGGCCAGGAGTTCCACGAGATTCTCGTCCCCATTTCTTGTGATTTGACTTCACTACAGGAAAATTCCCCTGAACCACGTTGCGTATAGCTCGCTCTGCCTGGTTGGTCTGCCTGATATCGAGGATTAAATAAATTTTTAGGCACATTGTACTTCCCCAACAAGTCCCTAAAGGGTTTTGTAAACAAACTGGGGGCCCATTATCCATATAAAGGTTTTTTTTCAAAACCCCGTAAAAAAGAAAAAATTTTTTTATGAATTCGCCCAGCAACCCCTGTTGCTACCTTAGGCAAAAACATACATTTTACTGAAATATCCGAGACCACAATTAAAATGAACCCCTTTTTCCCTTTGCTGGAAGTGGGGAATCCCCAGCGGTCACCAGATGGCCTCAAAGGTTAGCACCCTTTCGGATTCCCCATTACCCGGGACGAGTATTTTCACGGGTTTTGTACTGTTACAAGTCTAAATTGTCTACATACCCTTGGGACACTCTCGTACCCCTTGGGCCAGAAATAGTAGGGGGCCAAACTTTGGGGTTTTTTTTCCAAACACCCCCTGGGGCACTCTTTGAGTCGTCATGGATTTGGTGAGCGGGGTAACCTGTCTTCCAGCGGCACCACCAGTTTCCACTCAAAATGGGGTCGAGAGTTTTTCGTTTTATAGCCTGTAAAAACAGTTTTTCCGTATAAAAAAAAGTTGGGGAAATGCTGGGGGGTTTTTTCTTCCCCCTGTTTAATGGGGAGGTACCAAGAGTCCCTAGTAACGTTTGGTGCCTTTTTGGTAAATTAAATTTTCGAGAAGAGCATGGGGGCCACATGGTTTTACCTTTTCGATGTCTATATCGACGTCAAAGGGGCTCAACCTCATGTCCAGCGCGCCAGGCGACCTGTCGGATTCTTAATTTAGGGAAACCCACAACAGCGAGGCGGGGTCCCGTAACTACGGTGCTTTTTGGGCCCTTTCCCACTACTGCCTGAACTTTTTCCAGAGAAAAAGTCACCGCTAGGATTTTCTCCTCAGTGGTGCTGTAGTTGACTTCGTTTTTGTTAAGAAAAACGACCAATACGCATAGGGTTTCCCTCCTCTGTGTCTGCTGAGTACAGCACCACAAAAAAGGATGAGCGTCACTGAAATCCTAAAAGGAATATAGTCGGGCTTTTTTCAAATAGGAGCGGGGCCCAAAAAGGGGGCCTTTAAACATTTTGAAAGACTCTTCACCTCACGCGCCCATCAATGATAAATTTTTGAAGTTAATTTTACAAAAGGGGTTTACTAATCTTAGAAAAATTTTTTTCGAAACGCCTATACCACCCAGCCATGCCCGGAATCTTTCACCTCCTTCATTGGAAGGGTAGGTAGTTGAAATGACATAAACTTTACGGGGTCGGGTCCGCAGGCCATCTTTTTCAACATGTACCCGGGGTATTTAAATTCGCTACGACAAAAATGCTTTTTTTCATTTGATCGTGAACCCGCACCCTTTAAGGCGCTGATGACTTATGTAAGAGGTCCACGTTTCCCAAAGGTGCGGGCCACAATGATTATGCACCCTGAAATGCGAATACCCATTGTCAATCGGACAATAGGCGGTCCAGGGCGTTGCCAAAGCTGAAGCCCATGAACCGAAACCATAACGTTGTACTGAAAGAGACCCCTTCTTGGGACAGTAAGGGGTCTTCTCGGGGGGATTGAGGCGATAAAAAGAATCTCCCAAAAGCCGCATTAAAATTTAATGGAATCAAATCCTTGCATTATTGAATGGTCTAAGTTTTGGTTGATATACGGCAATGGGATACGCATCGCTCTTAATACGAATTGAGCTTACGGAGTCAAGGCACAATCTTAGGTCCCATTCGTTTTCTCCACCATCACCACTGGAGTTTCCCGCGGACTGAGAGGGGGGTCACTACTCCCATCTCCAACATCCGGTCCGTTCCTTTTTTCCGGGGTTTTCTTTTTTCAGGGGAAGAGCGGATAGTCCCTTTGTTTGATTGGCTTCTGTCCCCTGTGTCTTGCATATGCACCAAGATTTTTCACCAAACAAACCTTGCCCGTGTTGATCGTATCAAACTTCTAAATGATGCTTTAAATTTAAACCCGCTTCTGATCGGCGTCAATTGTTGTAACCTCTAGACCCTTTTAAGAGACAGACCCTCCACAGGATTTCCCACCCTAAAGTTGGAAAAGTTTGATATTCTGAGAGTTCAGTCTATTCCCCAATTGAAACTTTGCCAAAGTCTAACCAAAATTCAGGGCAGTAGAAATTTCTTGGAAAAACATAAAATTTAATAACTCTGACAGCAGAATTTTTTCAATGGGGCAAAGAAATCAGCCCAGACTGGCAAATATGAGCCGCCCCTCGTAGTTAGGTTAAAGTTGGGCTGATGTTTTCAACCTAAACCCTAATTAAAAAAAAATGTGGTGCGCCCCTTTTACCCCAACACAGAGCAAGTGCCCCGAATCAAGAACCCAAAGAACTTTTAAAGTTAGGATCTAACTACAAATAGGGTCTTTATCTTATCCCTTTTTGGAAAAAGGGACCCTTCAGGTATCATCAACAGAGACACTCGCCTCCGACTCGACTGGTGATCTTTTAAAACAAGGCCCTGACTACTCGTTTTTTGGCTTGGCTTTTGCATTTGGGAACTCGGGGTGCTCTGATCCCTTTGCCCCACACCGAAACACCCCATCCCTCGACTGTGTACAATGGAGGCGGGGGTGACCCCACCACCACAGCGGAAACACTTGTGTCCTCAGGTCAAAGGACGGGCCATGCTGAGACCTGTTGAGAATTTTTTTTTTTAAAATATTTATTTTTCATATGGGTAAATCCGAGGTGATCCCCACCTTTCGAAAACTGGTTTCCCCAAAGCCTCAGCCCAGCACGCGCAAGTTCAAGGCGCTTTTTCCCAAACGCTTCAGATCAACTATAGATTTTTTCAAAGGGCCTCCTTCATGTAAACGGCCTGATTGGGGGCATCAAAATGTCCAGTTGCTCCTCATGGGCATCTTCCGAGATTTAGAAACATGGCCCTCTTGTAGAGATGTAGTTGCCCAATGTTTCTGATCGGGCCTGTTTCGCTGTTGATTTCATTGCGGAGGGGATAATCTAGTCAGGGAAAGGGCGAAGGTTTTTTTCGCTCCTCTATCACCCCCAATTTAGGTGAAAGCCCCTTTTTGGTGGGGGTACCACGAAAAGGCCGGACCTCCCCAAAAGGTCAAAAGGCGTGAGGGCTTACCTTGGTGATTCCCAGCACATCACTTCTAGTCCTCAAAGAAGACACGTACACAAGAAAAGCCTAATTTTAATTTAAAAAAATTTTAAAATTTAAAGGGCTATCCCCCTTTCTATTTATATTTGAATTAGGTTGGAACGGATGCGTTGGGGGGCTCGAGCGGTCCCCCCTTACCACAGGGGGAGGTTAACCCATGGGTCGCGATGAGTAGGATCGGTCTCCTTCTCCGAAACCTCAGAGTCCGAGTCGGTATCGATTCGACACCGCCAAAACTTTGAAAGCGGTCGGGGGTGCCCACTAGTTCTGGGCATCTAAAACCCACCTGGCTAACCTAGCGAGAAATTTAAATTTGCCCTCAATGCAACTCTAGTACGACAAATTTTTATTCAAACAAAATCACCTGAAGAAAGGACCTGTTCCGCTCAAAAACTTTGGCTCGCAGACAGAAACCAGAGCGGCAACAGCAGGAACAGCGGCGATAGCCTAAAATGTGCCCCCGCCGGATAAGCCGCCAAAGCTGCGGTTCAACTCGCAAGCCGACAACCGTATCCTCCGGTTCGCTGAAACCCCAGGCAGCAGTTCATTTAAAAAGTTCATCCTTTTTAAGGGATTAATGCACTTACTAAATGTGCCATGGGGGTTTTTCAATTTTAAATCGATATACAAAAATAATCCTAACAAGTTAACAAACCAGTAATGCGACTTAAGTCTTTTTCAGTTCAAAAAAAAAAGGAAAAAAAAAAATATATTTTATACCCCCCTTTACTATCAACGAGTGTGAGAAGTTTAAAAATAAATTAAAAAATTAAAAAATATTTTAAAAAAAAATATTTAAAAAATCAATATATCTAAAATAAAAAAATATTTCTACTGGTATATTTCTTTACCCTTAAGTGTGAGAAACAAAGCAAACCAAAATTTTTCAAATATTTAATAAAAATTAAAATATCAAGTATATTCAAAGTAGAAAACTGAGTATATTTTTCACTATTAATTGAGAAAGCTAAAGCACACTAAAATTTTTTAACAATATTGTTAATAAAATATTAAAATATAAAATAATTTTCAAAAATTGAGAAGCCTTTTTTAAATAAAACAAGATATTCTTGTTTCACAATTCAAACACAAGTTTTTAAATTTTTTTTAGAACATTAACACAGTAATAATAATTGACAAAGTTTTTTAATTATCATAAAAGTTTTTTTCGACAAAAAAATTTTAAGAAATTATTTATCTTTAGAAAATTTGACATAGTAATCCAAAGAAAATTTACAAATTTTTTTTTATCTAAAAGTTATTTCGATAAATTTTAATAGGGTAGTATATCACAAAAATATTTTATTCTAATTTACCCAAGAGGGTTTTATAAAAAATGAAGGGCCCTAAAAAATTTTTAAGTTAAGTTAAGTTTCATGTAAATTACACCAGTAGTACTGGGAAAAAAAAACACTGAATTTACACTATGCACAACTTCACGCTACGGACCTCAAAGGTACGAAAAAAGTACTAAACACAAAAAAAAAAGAAAAAAAAAAAAAGTTAGGGCCAAAAAAAGTTTCAAACTCCCCGAAATAAATTTCAGTAGGAATTTTTTAGTTTAAAATTTTGGGAAATTTTGTTTTCTCACTGTTTTCTTGCCTCAGGGATGATGGTACGATAGTGAAAATACAAAGGGTAAAAATTTTTACATGCGTACTGCACCCGCACAAACCAAAATTTAAAGTCCCGGGGAGTAAAAACCCCACGGGGGGAAGTGTCCCTCCCAAATGAATACCCTCAGGCACCCTCACACAGCACACACACAGAGGGTTTGGGTCATGGGCCCCACTTTGGGCGCCAATTTTGCCCCTTTTCTTCTAGGCGGGCTACTCCCGGCGGGCCCAGTGGGGAGATCTATGAGTTACCTCAGGGCCCTTCTAAGAGAAAAAATTGGGGGCGTGTGGAAACCTCGGGACTCTTTTTGAAAAACAAAACACCTCGTCATACACATTTATATTTTTTAAGAAAAAGTAGATTTAAAAAAAAAAAAATCAGAGGGTAAAAAAAAAAACCGCAGCGGGGCGCGTCAGAGCCGGTTTTTGGTGCTTGCCTCCTCGTCCTCCAGGAGGTTTTTCCCCTTCTGCCCCAGTCGGTTTTATATTGGTATGGATAAAAATTTTTAAAAAATTATAAGTTTAAGTACTAATTTGGTACGGCTGTCCGCTTTCGTGTGCCCCCGCAACACCAGCTTTGCCCGAGGGTACCGAGAAAAATTTGAGTCGTCCCGAAGGCCACAAAAAAGCAAGCACGCCGTCTAGGGACCCACCGTCCCTTTACCCCGAAATCTGGGACCTACGAATTGGGTTAGATCATATAATTAACAGGTACCAAAACAAAAGGTTTTTAATAGAATTAAGAACATACTCACCCTTTAGTGGGGTACTTTTGAACCAAAAATATATTAAGAAAACAAATCAAACCCCCAGAATCAAAACACAATTAAGACGGAAGGCACGAGATAAGTGTCCCCGTGGCAGAAAGCCGGACTTTAAAATTTTTCGGGTTAACGAAGCTTCCCGAAAATAACCCCTCTTCAACATTTTACTTTGACATTTAACATCAGGAACACAGAAGATAAAACGAGTTATAAACTCCTTTTAAAAAAAACAAAGCAAAACGCGGCTAAAAGATGTACTTTTTTAAAAAGACAACAATTTTCAAAAAAAAAAACGTTACACGGTGTCGATTTCGACCATACTTCACTATTGAAAAAGAATGTTGGCCCGCTGCTGAAGGAGGTTTATGCAAGCGAGCGGGGTCTTTTGGAAAATACCTTTGTTTAGGTGGGGCATTACACCGGTTCCTCGATGGACCTACAAACCGACTGTTTGTTTTTTAATACTATTTTTCCCATAAATTATTTTTCGCAGAGTTTGTACCTTATCGGCTCTTACGCACTCGCGGATGAAAGGGGATGGGACCTCGTACTTTAAACCGTTTTTTCTTCATGGGATTTCATTGTTTACCATATATTTTGTTTTTTTCTTTAATGAAAAAAAAAACATTTATTTTTTTTTATATTAAAGCTACCATTTTAGGGAACCCAATCGATACTAATAAAAAAATATTGTTGCGTAAAAAGTTAGATTCTTTTCATGTTAATACAAATATTATTTTTATTTTTTTTGTAATACATACATAAATGGTTTGGTAAAACCCTTTTTTACCGAGATTTACTCTAAAAAATTTAAATAATTTACAGGTAAAGGTCCTCAGTTCGATCTTTAAATGCCCCCTTTGGGGTTTAGAATTGTGTTTTTTTTATTCGAAAAACTTTTTTTTAAAATTTAACCCCCATCACGACAAGCTTTAGTAGAATCTAATAAATTATTAGATATCAATGCGGGCCACGAATGCAACGAAAGATACCCAACAAAGTGTCAAAACTAAATTTATTGTCAACATTGTAAAGCAAGTAAATAAAACCGTAAATCATCAGAAAAATTTCTTTAAATATGGTGTCTAGCTAAGTCATTTTCCAGGTTCTCATTTTACAGAAAAAGGATATCACTTTTGTATTTATTTCACGCCATATTACTGTTGTCAGTTTTCTTTACCCGAAAAATCTACGAACACCCAAAAACATACACTACCACACCCACACACAGCCCAAAACACATTACAAAACTAAGACAAAATGACATCAGTAATTTAAAAATGAAAATAATATAATTACAATGTTAAAGTGTTGACACATCTCACACGGCCCCTTATTTAATCTAGGGGGAAACTGTCTATAATAAAACCGACGCTGATAAACACTTTAAATACCCTTATCACTTAATAAAATTTCACCCCCATAGAACTTTTACACAGAAAAAAAATGATCAGATCTCAACAAATATTTTTCATGGGTAGAATCGAAAACCACCTCCCCCTAGTTTAGCACTTAGGGTCAGTAAAACCCCTAGACTGGGCTAATCAGTGAGTATTTTTTTTTTTGTGAATTTATAAAAATCAAAGGAACATAAAGTCTCATCAAATCGTTTCAAGGGTGATAAAATTACGCTTCTTCTTTTTGAACGGGTCAACCCCCTAAATCTTATCCTCCCCCAAAAACCCAAAACCCGTCATTGGGGTTTGCTCTCCACAGCTTCCTACAGTCAATAACTTTACCCCAAACTTTCTGTCAAAATTTTTATTAAAATATTTCGATGCCTCGATTCCTCCAGCGTTTAAACTTTTGACCTTGCTGCACGGGCACCCTTTTTGCATAATGTTAAATCGGTAACAATGTGGTAAATAGAAACTAACTCTAGTTGAGCATATATGTAAAATACTATGTGGTACTTTCATCTTTCGACGTCTATAAAACATGACGTTGAGAAATTTACTGCCACATCAAAAATCGCCTAAATAAAAATTATGTCTCAAATATATACGGTGAGTGTTTTTAAATGAATAATATATTAGCTAAAATTCTGATTGCAAATTTTTTTATATATATAATTTTTTAAAGGGTTATAAAAGTTTATCAATTCTTTATAAAGCTTTTTGAACAATTTTTAATTTCAATTTGCCCGGATAGTGTTTTACTAAAAGGAATTTTAACTATTTTTTATTAGTCATTTTTTCACCTACTGATCTTTGGGCTCTTACCATAAAATCAGCTGGCATTTGGTTGGTAAATACGAGTACGTATCAATTTTTGTAAAACTTGAGGCAACCTAACATGAAATGAAAATCAAATTATTTATACAAATAAAAAGACAGATGGGGCTCGATAATCTGGCAACAGGTAGTTCCAGGTACTAATACGCGTAATTGACCTCTCGAGGTATTTCTTTACACTTCACAATTAAAAAGTACGAGCAATTCTTTTTCGAGAATTTCTTCCTTTCTTACCTACTTTCCTTTCCTCCACCTCCCAATTTTTGAATTCGAAGCTACCCGGTTGAGGGGGTTGGGCTTCTTTTAAAAGTAGGATTAAAATTTAAATTTAGTAAAATGTAAGCATTAATACGCCGCTGTCTACCCCCCGGGGAAAATGTTTTTTAAAATTTAGGGGTTAAAAGTTAAAGATATACATATTTAATAAGATAAAAATAACGATTTTTTCCTTAACTCTCACTTTATCCTGTGCCCAATTGTAAATTGAAATTAATTTTATTTTAAAAAAGTTCTTTTTTTTTTACCTTAAGTTTTTTTAAATTTTTGAAGCTCCAAATAGCAACTTTAATATTTTTAAAAATATTTCAAATTTTTAATTAAAAAGAAAATTTTTTGACCAAATTTTAATTTTTAAAAAGCGGGAAACGAAAACTCAAGTTTTTGCGTAACAGGGCGCTAAGGCATTGTTACTATTTTAACAAACGTTTGTATATGCTTTATCTTTTAATTTTTATTTCTAGTTTGTTACATTAGTTCTCTCGTATTGTAGATCTTGGGGATGCTTTTTTTTTTGAAAAATACTTTTGGGATAACAAATTATGAGCGCTCCTTCAATAGGCACAATAGTGAGTTGACCATTCCTGGTTTATATTGGGGTATTATTTTATAATTATTGTGACGTTTCTTGTTTTTGGGAAACAAAATTTTTATTCTTTTTATTATTCCCCTTTTCTAAACTTTTTGAACTAATCAGATAGTTAATTTCTTGTAAACAATCAATTTGCACCATAGGGGTCAACAAATAAACTAGTTTTCAATCAATTAAGATATGTTTTATATTGCCTGCTATTCGATCTCGTAAGCTCAAGTAATGATATTCGTGTTCGTGGAAAAATTTTTGCTTTAAAAAGTAACATAAAAATTTAAATACTTTATATTTACCAATTCCGATCCATCCCTTAAATCTATTAGGATTAAAACCTTACAAGTTAGTAAACGTAATAATTATCAAATTAAATTTAAATACGGTGGGCGTTATTTTTAAAAGGGTTTTTTGGCTCAAAATTTTGAACTTTCCCCTTCGAAACCATTAATAACTTTTTAAATGATTTGTTATGAGGTTTATAACAATGCATAATATAAGTAATATTTAAACATGCTGTGGTAAATTTAAAAGTCCTTTAGAGAGTCCTTTTTTCCCTTTTATATAAGGATTACCACCGAAGCGTTATGTAAAAATAATGCTTCGGGGGGTCAGCTCAATTATGATACTAGCTGTTTCGGAGGTGCAGTGGTAGCTAGGACAACGTTTTGTATTTTTTAAGTTCTAAAAAATTCATTTGTTTGAAGTTTTTTGAGAGATATTTTTGGTCATTTTTTGAGGTAATGTATATAAAATAGATTATGACGGATCTGATCCCAACTGATCCCTAATAGGCAGTAAATTATATACAATTTTAAATACTACTTTATAGGTAAATTCCCCCAGATGCAGAAAAAAAATCGTTCGTCTAAAATTTTTTGTCCATGTGGGAATCGAACTCACGACCTCTGGCTTTGAAATCAGCACCCAAACCCAATGGATATTTTATTTATTTATCACAAAAATCCCAAATAATACAAAAAAAAAATTAAAAGTTATCCTGCACATAATATATAACAAATATTATTTTGTTTTTTCTATTAAATTTCTCAAAGTTTTACTAGATTTGGCATGTCGATTTTAAACAAGTAATGTCTTTTTAAGTTTTGTTATCTTTTTGGCGAAAGTCTGAGAGACCAAACTATATACCTACAATTCAATTAGATTCCCCAAATTTCCCGGTTTGTAAAAAAAGTTTCAGTATTTATTTAAATTTGTAGTTAGTGTAAACAGGAGACGCGGCAAGGGAATTTAATTTGCATTGCCAAACAAGGTATTGTAACTCCAAAATTCCAATTAATTTAAAGACTATTTGCAAAGTAAACAACTGCTTCCCAAAGTACAGAATTTGCGAAATAATATATTATGTATATAAATATTAATTGGAAGCCCTAATATAACAGTGTCTTAATATATATTGTCCTACTAATATTTACATTAATCCATATCCATAATATTATAATGCGAAAGTGTGTCTGTTTTGTCTGTCTATATATGTCTGTTACCCTTTAACGTTTAAAAACCACTGAACCGTTTTAGATCAAATTTGGCATAGAGGGAGAATCTTGGTACTTTTTACTGCGATGACCACATTCACGGGACGGAGCCGAAGGCAAAAGCTAGTAGTAATTATAAAATCTTGAAATCCCAAAAGTTAACTCTCTCTGCTACGCTTTTACGGTTAAAGCTCTGAACCAATTTGAATAAAATTTGGCATTGAAATGCTTCATTCTTGAAGAAGGTCATGGGGCAACTTTTTAGCGCGATGCGCGGGCGGAATCGCTGGCAAGGGCTAGTAACGTTTATATGAATCATAAAAATTTGAAGGGAAATAAGATAAATCTACGTACTTTCTTACGGTGTTTCTAATGCTTCTGGATCTTTTATTTTTTAGTGTATAAAAATTACTAATATTAAAAAAATAATGTCTGTTATGGCTTCTAAAAATACTTCATGCAATATACTGGCGGTACAAAGCTTATCACAAAATATGAAATAACAGATAACACGGTTCAATATACGTCGTTAAAATAAAAGAAAAATTAGTGTGAAATTACAGAAATGCAAATTTAGACAAAATAAATACAATAAAATTATGCCGAATTAGAAACACTATTTTTAACATGAGTCGCTGAACTGTGACGGGGCCCCTGCCACGACGAGCAGCTGACACGTTTCAAAATAAAATTAGCGGGACTCGTTACAACACGAAGTCTTGCACACAAAAAACATTCATTTACACCATTGCCGTGTATTATGACGAAAGCAATAAAACTAAAAAAATTATTAACACAACAAAGCTTTTCTAAACAAAAATCTCACGACAACAATATTATTTTTACGATAATTAGTCGTACATCTACAAGGACACAGAACACAGAAAAAAATCAGCGCCAGTGACCAGGGCCAACTGACTGTACTTCATCATCATCATCATCAACAGCCTTTAATAGTTCACTGCTGGACATAAGCCTCTCCTTAAGAAAGGAGGTTAGGTTTTAGGTTTTTTGACTGTACTTACTGGTGAAAAATTAAAACGCGTGTACCTTCATCCTGATGACGCAATATCAACATATTTCGTTCGATTCCCAGAGTAGTAAAGCGGCAACGTATGATTGTTGCAACGCCGCGTATACAGCTGATCGCGCTTGAGGTTACTGTATTATTGACTGCATTAACACATAATTTTGCAAATTACGAAAACAGAAAAATGACCTGTCTTCTAACCACTAATATTTTTGTTTATATTTTGTAATCGTCTAGAAATAAAGTGCAAAATATCTGGTTTAAAGATTCATCTAAATAAAAGAAACACACTGTATACTAATAAAATAAAATAAGATCAGCGGTCAAAAACCCGTACTTTTCAATTAAGTAATACAATGAAATGGGCCTATGTAACCCAGTTTGTCAGTACAACCGATCCTCCTTGTATCAAATGTGTAATGTGGCCCCAGGGGGGTCATGTATCGATAATTAATTAATAGACCGTGGAAGAGACACAATAGGAGAAAGGGTTCTTGTTCTGAGAGTTCTTGTACCAATTACATATTAGTCATAAAATTTCTTAAGTAACTTTGTTATTCAACTATAAATGAATTTATATATATTATGTATGTATAAAATGGAGAAATTTTGTATGTGTAACTAAATTCATACGAGGAGAGCAAATTAAGGATATTAGCCATCGATTATTAGTCTTCATAAACTTACACCTCTCTTAACTGCGCGAGGATTTCACTCTACTCCCATCCTTAGCAAAATGGAGGATCACATCACACATAACATCAACACCTTTACTAGTCCACTGCTGGACATAGGCCTCTCCTTAGAAAGGAGGATAAAAGACCTAAAATTAATTTTTGATAATAATTTTGATATTATACATTATTATTGTTATTATTATTATTATAATAGATAGTCTTTTTTCTTCAATACAGTTAAAAGAGATGAGCATAGATGTTTCGATCAATTCGGATATCCGTCAAATTCATTAGCTAAAATGTATTTTTTTTTACACTAGTGCTCCTATATATGCTATTTGCAGTCATGCTTTAGAAGAGATATTGTTAAAATTATTAATAAAGAAAAGCCGGTTCATTACTTTTATAACATGTAATATAATTTAGTATCTAGTATTTCTTATTGTAATTAGCTTAAACCTCGCTAGTAAAAAAGTATTATTTTCTTGGATGACAAGTACGACTTATGTTATTTTTGTATCTCTGTCAATATGTATACATCCTTTGTTATATCAGTATCCATATATTACACTAGTCAGCCTATCTGTGGTATCCAAAATATCTGAAAGTTCAATAATACAAAGAAGAAGCATAGAACCAAAGGACATAAAGTGTTCGTTAAATTAAATTAAAAAAACAAAAACTACATCATAACTACAACTTATAACTCCAACACACGATAAGGACTTAAAAATAAACTTGAGAAACTATCATCATCATCATCATCATCATCATCAACAGTCCTTTAACAGTCCACTGCTGGAAGATCAGCCTCTCCTTAGAAAGGAGGTTTTGGCCTACTGATTGATTGATTGAGAACTATTTATTTGTAAAAATGACTTAAACAGGTATAATATTTTACTGAAGAACAACGAAATTTTTAAATTAAACGTCGCTAATAACTGATAAAGTGGGAAAATAATTTATTGCTGAACATATCATACAATGTGTTTCACCTTCTCTTCTGAACTCAATTTAAAAAATGCAGTTGTAAAGAGACACGGTACAGTTTTGTGTTCCTCTTTGGTATTTTAGTTCTTTTGGTGATTTTGATGTGCGAAACTAGATTTTTACAAATGTATAGAGACCCGGACCCGTGGCAAGTCATCACTATTTTTATAACATCATAAGCCGTACCCTCCCTCGCTTTGGTATGGCACATTGTCTTTGCATTGATGAGATGAGATGGGAGAGATGAAACCAATCTTGTAGATGGGGTTTTATATCGCGTCAAAATTTGGAGCTTCATCTTAATAAGTTTTTTGAAGCGTACACAAACCAACTTGACATTTTTATAGATATAACACTTTTAGTTACACTTTAGTTTGTGGAGTATTAGTTTGTACCGTGTCGTAAAGCTTAAACTCTGCCTGTTTGTTTGTCCTTAATAACTGAACGAATTCGGTTAATACCCATTTCTAAATTCCCATCTTGTTTTCCATCACGCTGAATAGTACACAAATTAGACCGGTGGTCCAACCTCCTTCAAGTCCTTGATGGATTTTTTTTTTTTTTTTACTAATCCCACCACACGCCCACCACTGTAACTCCTGTACACCAGGATCCACAGCAGTGACCCACGAACACACCGAGTTATGACACTCGGGGAGTCCAGGAAGAAAATTAAACTGTCTTGGAACCCGCAACGAAATTAATCAGAAGAAAATTGGAGGAGTTGGAAATACAGTAAATCCACTTCCCTCCTTAGCAAAGCGGGAGACAAAATGAAGTAAAATAGGGCATACACCCTTTTAAACAGGGAAGCACCACGGCCACAAAATATTACGGTCCTACATGAGCTATATTTGATTTCTATAATATGTATGGCAGAATCGCCTAAACGCACGGAAATTCACCCTAGTTGACACAAGATCCCCATAGTATACCACCCAGATGTCACCTGCAAGCTATTCAGCATTATATTACGTTCATTATACCAAAGACTACATTCCCAGAGGATATGATGAGCAGACTGTTCATAATGAGAGTTAGGTGTTGAGCATTGACACAATGGTGACTCGACTAATTTAAATGAATACAACTTGCTCTTAAAGTTACCATGACCCGTAAGAAATTGAGCGACACAGTGATCCACCTCAAGCCATGTCCTCGACAACCGTTCGCGAACAGATGGAAAAAATTGGTAAAGATGGCGCCCCTTGGATGATTCGTCCCAGCGTTGCTGCCATTCGTCTATGAGGTCATTATAGACATCGGACTGCTGTTGAAGCAATCTTGTAATTTTTACCGCGATCCCGCGCGCCCAAGAAATCGCATTCCATGTTTTGTCTTGAATAGTACATGGCTGCACGTCTCTGCACCTCGAGATCGACCGGAAGGACACCTGCCAACACCGGCAAAGCCTCAGTGCCTAACCGTCCTATATGCCTTGCACAAAAATATCAGTGCCAGTCGTTGGCCTTGTAACAGTTTTGCGACGGACAGCGCCTACGGTCGCCCTATCGGCCCATACAGGTGCACATAGCACATAGAACCTAAATAAGTAGCTCCGTATATGATCTTTAATGTATTAAATGATAGACCCCATGTCGCAGTTGATATCCTTGTCAATGCACAGAAACTCTTTTTAGACTTTTCATTAACTATTTTAATATGTTCGATAAATGAAAAGTTTCTTTCTAAAACTAATCCTAGATAACACACTGTGGTTTTATTTTTTACAGTAACATTGTCAAATCTAATGCTCGGCGGTGATTTGAGGTTACCTTTTAAAAGTAACTGGAAGGTTTTGTTGGGTGCAAAAGTTAAGCGATTACGTTCACCCCATTGAGATATCAAGTTCAAACATCTATTGGCTAATCTCTCAAGCCCCGCCCTAGTATCAGATTCCACCAGTAATAAGCCGTCATCAGCAATACGCGTTCAGAGTACATCCGGATGGTATTGGTATCGTAAGAAAATCGTCGAAGCCGATATTCCACAAGTACGGACCTAGCACCGATCCCTGAGGACACCCCATTGTAAGCGCCTTCGACACAGAATGATGACCAAGTCTTAGTTTAGTTGTACCTTGTGAAAAGTACGAAGAGATAAGGGAATAAATATTTTTAAAACACCCCCGTGATTTTAATTTCAGCAACAGCATGGGCCACCATGCGTTGTCGAAGGCGCCAGATATATCTAAGAAAATAGCCAGCACGTATTGAAATTTTGACTCTGTGACAAACTTTCTAACCGATAAACAGCGTCAGTTGTCGATTTACCCAACGTAAATCCAAATTGTCTATCATGAAATTTGACTCCACCTGGCAGAAGCCGGGGCACTACAAGACGTTCTAAAAGCTTTCCTACACGATGGTAACAATGTGATTGGTCGGTAGGATTTAGGATCATCCGGTGGCTTGTCGCCACTTTTTGGTATTATACGAATATTACCGCACCGCCATATACGAGGAAATATTCCTTCAGCAATGCAACGTTTAAAGACAGTGAAAATCGTGTCACCCGAAAGTTTACAAGCTTCTTTTATCATTTTGTTAGATATTTTATCATCACCCGAAGCCTTGTTTAGCGGCAAGGATCTAATGATACCGAGAAATTCGTCTGAAGATGGTAAATCAGACATTGGAGACAGTGGTGGTTCGATGGCCCACTGCCTGATCTGTCGGTGATGATCAGTGTCGTTTTCCGGTCGATCGTCAGGTACGAGTGAGTCTAAAAGATATTCTGCTGTTTGTTCTACTCCTGTGGTATATCTGTTATTAATTTTGATGTTCTGTATGTATGCGTGGTCGATTGATCTATTTGCCTTAAATTCGTGATACAAAGGTGACCACGGGCCCTCTCTATCGAGTTTATTAACAAGTTTCTGAATTAAGTTTCCCTTGGATTTTTCCACAGCAGCTCTGTAGTGGGACCTGGCAACTCTAAGAGCAATGAGAGCAATGTTGTACAAATCTCCTGTTACGTTATGTTTTTTTAATAGTGTTTAATTTTCTACGAGCTTTCCGGTAGCTTCTACGTAGTTCGGCTAATCTATCATTCCACCAATCACATCTACGAGTGTTAGTGATAGATCCGCGACCAATAGTTACATCAGCGCAGTATGTAAAGTTTCTGATAGTATTTCTGCGCTTTCCTCAGCTGATAAACTACTGCGACTGAAGTCTTTGGTATGAGTTGCAAAGAGTGAACCAAACAAAGCCCAGTTCGCACCTTTAGTTTTATATCTAAAATTATAGGGAGCCCTTTGTGGATCCTGTGCAACCCCTGGTGTGAATTCGTACACGATCAAGCGGTGATCACTACAGGATGCGTCCGGAAGGACACGCCATCCGGATATCGAGACGTCGCCGCGCGTAAGCGTCACGTCAATAGAAGACTCACCCATTGGGTTGCAAAAAGTTGGTGGTGCATCGGGGGTATTGTGAATAATAAGATTCATTTCCGCAATGAAATCTTCAACCGCACAACGTCGAACCGTGTCGGTTGAACGCAACTTGCCATACCATAATGAAGATGACGCATTGACATCAGCGCCAATGATAATTTTATGTCCCACGAGGAACTGCAAGACGTAACGTAAGTGATGTAAGTGAGGATCAATAGGATGTGAATATTGAAAATAGCAGCTCACTACGTAAACCTTACAGGTAGAGGATGAGATCTCAGCAACGGCGCAGTGTGACGTCATAAGATTACGCAAAGATGTTACCGTAAAATTAGAACTTGCAACATATATCCCAGCCTGCGAACGGCAGTCAAGCTGTACTACATTACGACGCAAGTGAGCGCTCTGATATTGTTCTTGTAAAAGGACAATGTCTAACTTTTGTTCTAAAATTAAACGGTCTAATTCTGATGTAGCTATTTTATCGTTATGAAGATTTAACTGGCCTATCGAAATATTATTCATTACTTAGTAAGTTACTCTTTAAACTTTTTTTTTTTTTTTTTTTTTTTTTTTTTTAAACTAAGTTAAACTATTCAGTAATTGGTATTTAATATTAGCTGTTCCAGTTTTAATTTGTATGTGGCACAGTCGTATGAGCCGCATCGATGGTCAGATGGTTTTTTGGAACCGCTTACACTGTGCGCACGTGGGCTTAAAATCTGGTGTGTCTTTATCTGGACAAGCTCGCGTTTCGTGTGCGGCGGCGCAATTAGCACAAGTAGGGGTTTTAATAGTGCAAAACTTTTGTACATGACCGAATTGCTGACAATTTAAGCAACGAACTACTTCTATATCGTCTATGAATCTACATGTGGCCCAGTCTATATAAAGTTTATCTTTTGTGTTGGCTAGATGTTTCCGAACTGCTGCCTCTAATTCTAAGCCTATCCATTGACGCCCATTTTCTAGTTTACGATGCCTAACAATTTTGGTTGACTTAATAAAATCATTCTCACTTAATTTTAATTCGTCCTTGATATTCTGACGGTATAAAGCTGTTAGGAAGGCACGATCTTCCATAGAACCGGGTACGTCTTTTACAATTATACGGGGCCTACGGCCTTTCGGTTTTTCTAAGCGCAACCCTACTGATTTAATGGCGTCCACAGATTCCAGTTTCTTAAGCTGCCGTTCGTTAGCTACACGTAACACGACGCCTGCCTTAGAGGTTTTTTTAACGCCTACAATTTGAAATCCCTCATCGCTCGGTTTAATAGCCTTCATGAGAGCTTGTTTCGTTGCTGACGAGGTCGCATAGTCCGCTAAGCGTTCCGTAGTGGGATAGGCAATAACACAAGGCCTAGGAACGCGCGCTTCAGTAGGTACCGGGCACGGAGCAGATTTAGGTGGTAATCGAAGCTTAAGTTTGTCCGCGTACGTTAAACTCGTTTGTTGAGTTGCGATACCCTCAATTTGTCGCTCAAAATTCGCTAACTTCGTTTCGTTGCTAGAGGATTTTATTGCTAACAAAGATACGATACCGGTAATTCGTTGAGTAATATCCATAATTGCCGTTTTATTACCTACATTCATCCGAGATCCCTGATCATTAACTAATTCATTGATTTTTGCCAAGTACTCGGTAGCCTGTGAGACTAACTCGCAGTAATTGTATTCCCCACAGTTATCACGACCGTTAAGAGATGAAACATTTCCACTTAAATCCGAATTATTAATTCGTTTACTTCTATTGTCTTTCGGCGAGAAATCCGTAGGTGACATTTCGTTAAATGTCCTTTTCCCGGTTGGTGTTAGAAATTCACTTGTACCGCCGGGGTCCGGCAACTCGCTAACGACCGACATAGCCAAACAAAGACACACCAAACAACAATTTCAAAAGGAACAAGTTTAAAAATAAACAATACGCAGAGAAAAATCAATATAAACAAAGGATACCTCCTACCCACTTTTAGAAAGAAAATAAATTTACTCACCAATAGTCGTAATAAAATAATTCAGCACTATATTTCTGTTTAAAAACAATAAAAACTTACTGATATTCTTTAAAACACTATACACAACCTTTAGCCGCCCGCAAACCGGGAACTAGTCGCAGAAAAACACAGAAAACAATATTTAAATTGTTAGCATATGAAGTCACACGTTAGTCGCACAGTGCCGCGAAGGGAAGTCCTTGATGGATTGGCCCTCAAGACTTTTGTTCCCCTCATGGTAATTAATTTAGACCGTGCCGTTATTCGAGTTCCATTCACAGCGTGACAGAATAGTCCCGTATCTCAGATGGTAGGGTTGAACAATGCGTTGATAGCGAGATTGTGCGAATTGCGTTGTATTATAAACGTTTGTTTCTCTTAAAGGTTAGCTGTTATATATTTGTGGTTACGATCATTCCTATGCCTTAATAAAAATTGAAACGGAAGAATTTATTAGTCATGAGTTTCCCTGCTAACATGTGTTTATTTCATAAAACCATCCATTATTAGCCGTGTAGCGATAATGAGATGAAATATTTAGTCAGCGATTGTGATCTTTACAAAGCAAACGCGCGCTTGTAGTCCTGCTAAGGTACATATCTGGGAGCAGCAAGAATTGTGTGACGTCATGAAACACCCCCAATCCTGTTTTAATAATTCCAGGTAAATAAAAATGATATAACGAATGGGGACTTCTCACCTGTCACTGCCAGATAAATACAGAAAATCAAAATCTCTTCCTAAATTAAGCAACACTTAATAACGCACATTAAGTATGTAATTAACTAATAATTTCCACTAAAATTCAGCATTCATTAGGTCAAATATATTCTGTAATCTGTATCACTGTGTCATAAAATCCAGATATCAAAATTTTATTGTAAATATTCCCAACGCTTGATTATCAAATTCCACACATTAATTTGAATACAAATCGACCTTCTGATTAATCAAATCGAATTATAAATTATCAAATGCTATTAAAAACTGTTTATTTCTAATAGTGTAAATGATCTATGGAATTCTTAATTTAAAGTCATAAAATTAATAATTATAATAAAACAAAATAATTTATCGATTCTTCCGCATGATCTTTCATTGAAGTTTATGAGGACTATTAAGTCGCAAGTATTAACGCTTCTTGTGCAAGCACACATTAAGGGTTAAAATAATTACATAACTTCACAGGTTAGTCAGTGATTAATACGAATCTTAATTGATAATTGTTATTAAAGTGTCTACAAGATAACTTTAGCTAGAAGAGTCATTTCCGGCGAATCAAAGTTATTAAATGCATTGACAACTTATAGTTCTATTGCAGTAGATATTTTAAATTAAAGGTAGAACTTTTTTAATACTAAGGTTTTTACCGTTGTTCATTAACCTAAATAAAAAGAAAAATTAAAATTTTTGAAAAAACCCAGACGGTTAAAGCTCAATCAAAAAAGGTTATAAGAATTTAAAAACCTCCAACTGAACTAGATTATGTAAGAAAGATAATAAACGTAAAAAGCTTTTTATAATAGAGTTGATCTCTCGTGATGTCGGTCATATAAAAAATGGAGTATTAGTTCTCATGTCACTTCCTTCCACTTCCTTTTCGGTTTTGCCTATTTGGTTTTTTTT
>CADEBD010000563.1:0-36328 GCA_902825455.1 Arctia plantaginis
TTTATTATTGGGAAAAAAAGGATTAAAACCTCTTAAAATTAATGGCTGGGTCTGTTTACCATGAAATAATTACTATAATTAAAAACGTTTGATATTATTCTTATATCTTATTTTTTAAACAATTCATATGACGAGCAAAGTGCAGGTGCAAAAAAGGTAATATTTACCAGAGAAGATGCTTGCCACCGCAGCGATGATGAAACTAATAACAACGCCAGGCCAGCCAAATTTTCGGGCAACCATTCCTGCAACCAGGTAACATCCCGGTGCCAACGCAGCGAGCCGACACCAAGAGAAGTTAAGTCCATTGTTGTAAGGCATCTCTGTGGAAGAAACAAAACTTAAGATTCAAGAAATTAAACTTACGTGTAAAAAATATAGGGTTATTAATGTAAATGCAAATTGAATTATCTAGATATAAGCTTTAAACTTATTTTTAGTTTGGATATTTTCAAAGTCTATTATGGAAGATGTACCACAATAAAGACTTATGAATGTGTTCTATATCAAAAACTGGCCTAAATTATTTTCTCTATTATAGTTGTACAAGTACAAGTAGGAATAATGACAAACAATACCATAAAAGAAGTGATGATTTTCTGTTAGAGACCCATGAGTGACAAGAAGACATGGTAGGTATTGGATAATATTGAGTAGCACACATTTAAAAGTTCAACTTAGCATTTATGTATCTGATTAGATTTATTATTAACAGAATAAAAGTTACCGAATGTTAAATATAAATGTGCAAGAACATTTGTAACAAGTAACCTAACTAACTGAATCTTACTTTGAAGTCCGTTTCATGAATAAAGTATTAAATATAGCCGATGTGTTTTACTACCCAGGCTCTATTTACTCAATTTCTGGACGGAAAAGATACAAATGTTGTCTAGTATCCGTTGAAATATGTAGGCAGATTGCCAAGACTCCTCAACAATCGTAGGTTTGTCTTTTAATAAAGAATTTAAAAGTTTCTAAGCTTTCCGTTGTGGGCTTTTTTAAGTGAAATTAATTCAAATCATGCAGTTTATTTCTTATTGCAGATGATCTAATATGTATTTACTGAAACCTACTGCTCAGAGTTACGTAAGAACCTTATTTTTGTTCCATAAATGTTTTGTTTTAAGAATCGAAAGGTTTTATCATTTGCAAAGCTGTAGAAAAGCAAGAAAACGATCTGACTTTTTAAATTTTTATCAATTTTATTAAAACAAAATAAGTATAATTTACGGATAAATGAAATAATAATATAATCTCGTTTTTATCTTGTCTTGTCTCTCTTCTATTTTATCTTGTAGCATTATCGCTAAAATCTCTGCACTTTGTTAATAAACTAAAATAAAATTAGTTATCTGATAATGAATTTTATGTAATAATTAACCAATTAATTAAAGGGTTCACAAGCCGATAGAAACATTATACTAAGACTGTTGTCAAATTTACTACAACGTCATATAAGTTTGACTGAATTTGACACAAATATCGTTACTAGTGTAAATTTGGACAAATTATCGTGGAAAGTATTTTTTTGTATGTTTATTGTACCTGCCGAGTATTTTTATAAACATAGTAATATACCTTTGATTGGTAATAAATTAATACATAGTTTACTGGAATGATGTCTAACCAATCCGGTTGGATGAATAAAATATATGGAATCGATTAAAAACTTGAATCAAAGAAAGTAGTTACCAAGTTTATGAATAAATGGGAAACGGTATTTGTCAAGCAGTTAAACATGGAACAACCTGACACAGCTTCAGTGTTTTGAAGAGCTAACATCTGTGTTCAGTGATGAAGCCCCATGTCTACGGACTGTCGAACGCTGGTATTTAGAATTCCAGCGTGGACATACTAGTGTTAGTGACAAATCTCACGAAGGACGCCCAAAATCCGCCTTCACTGAAGATAACATCATTGCTGTGAGACAACTAATTCTCGAAGATCGTCATGTGACGTATCGAGAGATAGAGGCTCTATTAGGCATCTCAGGGACAACCATTCAGAAGATCTTGCATGAAGCGCTTGGTGTAAGAAAGCTAGTTTGCCGTTGGATACCGCATCTGCTTTCCGACGATCACAAGGCGGCCCGCGTCAGATGGTGTAAGAAAACTCTGCAAAGGTTTAACAGAGGAGAGTCAAATCATGTCTGCCTACGATCTGATTCTACGATTCCAAACAACATTTTACAATCTGGGTCTTTCACGACGAGCCAAAGCCGACTAAAGTTGTTCGTTCTCGAAGCACTTCAAAGAAGATGGGGGCCACGTCGTTGGAAAAACCGGCCATGTTACGACTATTGCGCTTGAAGATCGTAGAACGGTTAACGCAGAGTGGTATACCACAGTTTGTTTACCACGAACTTCGAAAATCACGACATCCTGCACCAGGACAACACAAGTTCACACAGTGCTCGTCAAACGATTGAGTATTTGAAGCAGGAAATAGAAATTCTTGACCATCCTCCATACAGTCCTGACCTAAGCCCTAACGATTTCTTACATTTCCTAAAATTAAGAAAAGTCTTTATGGTCAAAGGTTTCCAGTCCGGTCAAGAAGCAGTCGACGCTTTCAAGTCAGCTCTTTTGAACACCCCCACTTTAGAGTGGAAATAAATGTTATAATAACTGGTTCGAGCGAATACAAAAGTGTATTAAGCTACGTGGTGAATACCTTTGAAAAACAATAAAAAGTACTATAAGGGTTCTAATTGTGTTTTTTTCTTCGAACGACAAAACTTAAAAGGCATGCCTCGTACACCTATTTATACTTCGTATTTATAATATATGTATTTCCAAATAGTTTATTTATCTCACAAAATTATCTTTAAATTATCATATACTCGTATATGTAGTCTATGCCTTTGTTCAACAAAACTCAACTTCACCGCTTAAAAGTTATATTCGTTACTGTTAGAGTTTACACTGATGTTACAGTCTAAACAAATGAATAGCAACTATAGTACCTCAACAACTTTTGTTACAATGAGAATGAATTGAAATGAGACTTAGTAGCATAATATATATTAGCGGAGTGTTCGTATAAACTCTGCATAATGGCCAGAGTTTATACGGTTAGTTAGTGGGTTTCCATTTAACAAAGGTTTGTAACATTCTCGTTGTAGGCCTCCAAAGACATCAAATAATATCCAAGGCCCGTAATATACGACCCCTCAGGGCACAATAATGTGAAACAAATTTATTCACGGCAATCTAACAAATTTGGTTCATAGCGACCGCATGTGCCTGTTTAGAGATCATAAAATAAAACTTTAGCCTCGTTTAAAATGAGCCCTTTACAATGTTTTATACAGTCGCACGTTTATTCTATCATCACCATCATGGCAGAAATTCCTACCTACCTGGTCGGAGTATCCTCCGTTCACGTTGGAGGGACACCCGTTCTTCCCAAATAACCCGTTCTACCCATAAATAAGTCAAATACAGGACAAGAATGTAGGTAGAGTCTCAATTAAAAAATAACTGAGACACGAGTTCCGTTAAGATAGTGGAAATTCTTGTTCTGGCTGTTAATATTACTTGTTAAGAATTTTTAATAAAAAATCTGAGCATTCCTTATTGCTTGCGTTCGGGTTTACAATCTGTCAAATCTATCCGGTATTTTTGTAAAACAATATATTTCATGAATAAAATTAAATTGGATTACATTTTTTAATATATTTTCAATGATTGAGATTAAGATTGACAGTCGAAACTACAATTCCTGGATACGGTTTCCTGTCCTTCCATAATATCCAATGTTGTAGTTAGAACCGAAAAACTTAAGTGTTTTAATAATTCTTATTTTAAAAAGAGGTGAAAGGTAGTTTTTTTATTTTGGTCTACCCAGTGGGAATAACGTAACTAAACTTTTTGAATATTATATCCCACATCTGTAGGGGATAAAAAATACTTTTAAAACGTTCTTAAACGTTTCGTACTCAGAAGAAAATCAAAGTATTTTTAAAAACGGTAAAAAAAGGTTACATTGCAAGATTCGAATTTCATCCTCGTACATTTTGTGTCTTTGATAAGATCTCTTTTTTTTATACGTTTTTTTTTTAAGCCTCACGTGGAACGCAAGTCCTGGTCGTAAAATCGGAACAGACTGCCCCGCTAGCAAATCATACTGCCATGCTAGCGGGTGAGGAGGCTGGGGCCAGTGCTTTTTTTCTGTGAAGTGAAAATACCCAAAAAGAGAGCGCTGAACCGGGATCGGGAGAGAGCCGTTTTCGAGCGTAGAGGAGGTTGTTCTATTGGGGTTGTCCGTGTGGTGTCACCCCCGTCAACAAAAAAAGTATTTTTAAAAGGGGAATATGTATAAATAAAAAAAATGTCGTGTTAGTCACACCATTTATAACTCAAGTTTTGTTTTTCACTTTTGTGTTTTGTGTTGCCTTAGTGTACCCCGCCACTTGAGCCACTGCATTTCTAGCGAACATTCAAAAATACATGGTTGTTTCCAAATGACCATCATTGGTAAGCACAAAAAATAAAATGGTTGAGTGATTGGCGGCTAAAAATAAAGATGAAGATGGACTTAAACTATATAATTCAGAATGAAATCATTGGCGCACCTGCTTCATTCAAATCTATTGTGTGTGTAATAAACGAGATGAAGCCATCAACTATCTAATTAACAATAATAATAATATGATATTCTACCACATACACACAACGCCATCTAGTCCCAACTAAGCAGAGCTTGTACTAATGGGTAACTAGACATCTGATATAAATACATATATACTTTTGTTTTCGTAAATACATACATATTATACATAGAAACACCCCAGACCAATCAAACATCAAATGTTCATGCACACAAATGTTTGACTTGAGCGGGAATCGAACCCGCGACCTTTGGAATAGCAGTCCGTTACACAACCACTACGCCATCCAGTCGTCGCCATCAAGTCGTCAAATTGATTTTGTAATTCCTTGGATGTGCCTGGCTTACCACCGCACAATTTACGACTATAGGTTGGCTCGGTAGTAATCATGCTTCGAAACATAAACCAATCAAAACTATGCAAAGGGAAGTTTCTCATTCCAAAGATTCGTGATGATCCCAACCCATATCCCGTTTGGAGTTTAAACGATTTCATTTCCTGATTCGTCTTGCAATCGCATGACGATTAACAAATCACAAGGCCAATCCTTGAATGTTTGTGGTCTGAATCTAGGAAATGCAGGTTTTTCTCCTAGTCGATTATACGTGGTATGTTCACGGGTCGGAAACCATTTGCTTTATTTGTTCTTGCGCCTGATAACTAAACGAAGAAACGTCGTATATCACAAGTTGCTTCACTGAAGAGTGCAACCCAATTCACCAAAATACTGGCTACTAAAACAAATGTCTTGCTAAAACACGTCATTAAAATACTTGACTTTTTAAATTTATTTATATTTATTATCCTAATAAAAATTTGAACCTAATAATTTTGAATTAATTTTAAAATCCAAATCTGCTCATATCGGATTCGGATATTGTGGTAAAACTTGGGAGAGGAATATATTCACAGTGGACGGTCTTTCAGCTAAGAAGGAAGAAAAAGAAGATGTGACTTAGTTCCTACCACGTTGCTTGCTTCACTTCTTGTATATAAGTAATTAGGAAAGTCACTGTATGTATTCGTGATATTCTTACATTACATTATTATTCAGCTTGAAGATATTTCTAGGGTTTTACTGTGGAAATAAAAACAAATACTCCTAAGCAAAGAAAATAATTCATCCTCGATCGTGTCCAGAAGTATAGTTAACCAATGCTCTAGATAAAGTCTTTGGTTTGGGGTTTGAGCTCACGTGGGAATGTGTTTCTGGATTGGGCACATAGATATAAAGAGTAAAAATAAATAATTTTAATACCTTAAAACCAAAGAATTAAAATTTTATTAAACTAAAATAAAACTGAAAGACGATAAAGGATTAATTAAAAAAATAAGAAGTATCTGTTTCTTTTCTTTATGGTGATATAAAAAGATACAGTTTAGTAAAGGCAAACGAAAAAAAAAAATTAAAAATAACGCAAATTTACGGGCGCGGCAGCACCAGCCTGAACTGAAAGGTCTTATGAACATTTACAAAGCAGCCCTTTCTATTAAACTTGGTACATTCGGGATTTTAATAAGAAAATATAGTTTTAATAAACTTATTTTCATTTAATAAAGTCTAATTGAGAAGCAGTAAGTGACGCGGCGCTGTTCACTTGCAATTTCTTGTTCTTCTTTAGTGGATTTATTCGCGATGTTTCGAATCCTACAGTCGTCACAAAATAAGAAGCGCGTTTTGACATTTGTCATGGTGGCGAAACTGAGTGATTTAACCATACGACTCGGTGCACGATACTTACGATTAAAATCGATTCAAGCTTGTAGAGTATTTGATTGATTTGGACTATATATCACAAAGTGCATTGGATTTAAGTTATAATTAGAACATATAACTTAAACTTTAATGTTATAGGCAATTTGAAATGATACAATGGAAAGAAAGGTCAATTTGTCTTTAATTTAAAAATTTAGCTCAATCACAACAAATCAAGAAAAATGAAATCAATCATTTTCTTCTGATGACGAGCCAGATGAGCTATCGTCCGCCTGTATACATAATTATTGCATTTTCTATAATACTATCAATATTGACGTCTCTATCATAATCTTCCTTTATTATTTTTCCGGCGTCTTTTCTACCACTTTTGCCCAATCTTCTTTAGTTATTTTATCACAAGCTTCTTTTAACAATGTCATCATATTCTTAGTAGAGAATGGTGGCTTTGTATTATGACGTGCTGCGTCTCCTTTGACATGAGCCCAGATTAATTCAATAGCAATTATACTGACAATAAAACCGGCAGCGTTCTTATCAATTTGTGACCATGTTGAAAGTGCCAACTCATCGATTTTATATCTTAATTTTGCAGGTTATTTTTGTTTTACTAATTCCAGCAGTTCAGCTTTTAATAAATTCATGTCATCTTCTACGCCTTTTCTTTGTAACCACGCCACTAAATCTGCCCTTTTTGCTTGTTTGAGTAGGTGCCTTATCTATTTGAACTGAATGGTAAGTTGCATTATCCTAAATTATTGTGCACTGTTCGGGGAGGTTTATTAACAACTTAGTAAACCACTCTAAGAATTTATTTGCATCCATTTCTTCGTGGTATTCTTTTGTACTTCTGGACTCGAATGCGAGTAGAGCATCATGCACAAAATCTCCCCCGGCTGATCTGGCATGGCAGGATTATTAGGCGTCCACCCTTACCATTGGCACTTTTGAACAAAAATGCCTTGGTATCATCCGTCAATGACTGTGGCACGATATGATTCGAGTTCAGCCAAGTTTCATCTATAAATATGACATTATCCCAATTTGTAATTTTGTTCATTTGCCTCAAGAATGATACTCTGTGCAAAATTATATCATATCGTTCCATCATAATTTTCCTCTTGTCGGTTTTCTTGTATTTGAAACCAATTTGCTTCATAATTGTTATTAAAGATGTTGCACTGCCACTAAACAGGCCAGCCTCTCTTAGTGATACCACCAACTTACTTACAGTTGGCTACTCACTTCTCGTGTAATAAGCATATACGTGGTTTCGAATAGCATTTGCGTCAAATGTGTCAATACCTGTTACAGGCTTGCTTTTCTTCCTCTTCTTAGGCGTATGTAACACATTTTTCTCCAGTACCGGAAGACCCATACTTTTTCCTTCAAAATGGTTCGAATAGTTTTTTTGTAGATTCCAAGTGCTTCTGCTACGCGATCTTGCACTTGAGTTACGGGTAATAATGGTCCACCATTAACTGATTTTGCGTTTCGAAGTATTCGGTTAACTTCACAACCAATTCGCGTGATTGGCTGTTGATTGTACGTCCTATTTTCGACATGTTGAAACAGAGTTTGTACAATATACCAACATAACACCAAAATCGAGTCCAAATCGCTATGTCTAATCAATGTCCGGAATAGAAGAGCCAAGGTCAACGTGATAGTAACAAAAACAGTTCAAAAGCAAAGCCGAGTCTAGAAAAAATATCAAACATAAACGAGCGCACAGTCAACTTCACAAGATGTCGAACGAAAGACTGCGCAGTACGCGGGTACGCGCATGGATCACGTGCCGCTTGGTCATAGCCAAACCATTCTATAGGTACATAGAGAAAGGAAACAAATTATGTACGGCTTTGATAATTCTTTCATAGACTGACTTTTAAGGACTGTTGTCAAGTGTGACTGTTGCAAAATGAGACATGACGTTTGAGACAGAAGAAATGAGGATGAATTATTTTTTTCAATATCATGATGAAATGATTTGGTTAAAAAACCCGGAGAAATCATTTAGTATAATATCAAAATATTCATATTAAATATCAAAAGAAAGCTAAAACTATACGTGATCAGATTTTGTTTTTATATGTTTATATATTAAATAATACACTAATTACACATTTATCTCTTTTAATGTAATTTTTGTAAACGATTTTCAGAAACTCTATTTTATTCGGCCATAAAACGGCTTTTTAACGGTTACAACACTACGGCAAACAACCCAAAGACATAACATTGTAGTAAAGTCCTGTCGGAATATTAATCAACGATTAATTCGTGTTTTTGAGTGCATTTTTTCAATATAAAGTTAAACTTGATGCTTATTTATGATACGCGTTGGTGATAGTGTATGGGTAACATAGTAATTAAATAGGATTATGAATTTGATTTTTCAATTTCTTACATAGACGTTCATACAAAGTTGTCGCGGCATGTCAAATGAGAAACGTCAAAACGGGCTTCTTATTTTGTGACGACTTTAACTGCATTACAGCTTTGTAGGGAAAGATTAAATCTTCTTGGTCGCGGCATTGTTAATAATAATATCGGCATAATAAGATTTATCTTGATAATAGTCGTAAAAACTCGTAACACTTGCACAAAACAAACACATCGATCGATATTTCTTCATATTGATGAATATCATATTTTAATAGTTATTATCCTATCCCGGATGAAGACAAATCCAAAAACACAAAAATCCTAAATATTGATCCAGCCGTTCTTGAGTTATAAATGGTGTTACTAACACGACTTTGTTTTATATATATATATTATAGATATAGATTTTGGCATTTGAAAGCCTAATTCCCGAGTCAGCTTAAGGCATTTCAATTTAACAATATTAGGAGCCGTGACGGGTGACGGTCTTTCTTATTTACCTTAAACATTATACCTATTACAAAATACACGCTGCCTTAACTAAGTGCAAGCAAGCAGGCGGGTCCAGCATGCATGGTGGCGTGCATTAATATTGCACGGGACACCACCGGGATGAATATGGTTGGTGACACTCCGTATTCTTAATCCTACATCACTCCGTCACCGAATTTAATAATTGTAAAATATAAAAATCATTGATCAGATCTTTATACTTATAAAACTTATGAAGAGTATGACATGGCAAATCAGTTTTGATTTCTACCTACTTTTGTTATAAATTGAGAAGTCTTATTTCATACGTATTTTACTACTTTCGGAAATATTAAAATATCCTGTTTTTGAATAGTTGGAATTTTGTTTCTTAGGAATTTTAATATTCGACTTTTTGAAAATTGGAATATTACAGTTCGGAATTCTATATTTCATTTCTCTGTTTTTTAGCCAACTATTCATGAAAATATAAAATATAAATAAGAAATATAAAATTTTGATAAAGATTTTTTAAGTGTCTAGAAATGAGAAACCTACAAGAGTATTGTGATGAAATTACTATGTCAACTAGGTGTGTGCATAGTATTAAAATAATACGAACATTTTATAATACAAACGTAATAGTGAGAGATTTACAAAAGAAAATCTAAAGAGCTCCCCGAGCAGCTT
The DNA here is from genome assembly GCA_902825455.1 of Arctia plantaginis. Classification (NCBI taxonomy): domain Eukaryota; kingdom Metazoa; phylum Arthropoda; class Insecta; order Lepidoptera; family Erebidae; genus Arctia; species Arctia plantaginis. The sequence continues at coordinate 9,882 of CADEBD010000563.1, forward strand.
GATTTCAAAATTTTCCCACCTTTACAATTTTATCTATAGAAAGAATACACTAGAATCGTAACGAACGTTTAATATTTAAACTAAAGAAAACTTATTTTTACTGATTTAAACTGAATGATGAAAAGCGGTGACTAAGTCGAAAACCTACGCACTTAGTTTTATTCGATACCTATTTAAATTATACAATACGATCGTTAAATGCACGTCTATTGTTCATTTTATTTTTTAATACCTAAACTAATATTATTCTTAATATTGTTGTAATCCTATATAGACCGCGATTTCATTTAGTTGAGTAAATTCAGCACGTTCTGTGGTGCAGTACTCGCGTATTTTCTCTGTACACAAGGCTAAAAAATAGCTTTGTGTACACACTAAGGACGACAGACTAAACTAAATAGTTTGCCATGTCGCAATTTCGTCGCATTATGATTATTATTATTTCCCATTCAGTTATCTTTTTAAAAATTGTAATATGCACTTAATAGAGACTTAAATACCATCATTTTCAGTCCACGTCGAGCATGCATAACACAAAATCTTCACCCTACAGACAAATACAGTTTAGCCGAACTCATTCTCAGCTTACAGCAAAAACAGAGAAAATGGCTCGACGAGAGCGACTTACAAAGGTTAACAAGGAACCATTTTGTAACAACAAGCCTTGTGTCTTGTGAACTCATTATATTTGTGGCGTCTTTTAGACAATCACACAACTTCTACAATACCGTGTCTAAGATAAAATCAGAAAGTTTTAAAAAACATAATTGTTTAGAACTATTCTAAACCAAAATATTATTTATAACTTTTCTGATTTTATCTAAGACAGTTGTGTCATGTCCCATAGTTACTATGCGATATGACACAACGTACATATATCTAAAGTACATCTTGCGTACGTCGCACAATGTATCTGAGAATACGTCGCAAAATATTATTTCTTCTAGTTTTTACGTAGGTAGGTATGTATCCAGTACCTACTTATGTAAGTAGATACCTAGTTTAAAAAACGGAAGAGTTTTTGTTATGGAATACCGTTTTTTAGGATTTTATTAAATAATTTTTCAACAGGCCTTTAATAGTCCACTGCCGGTGGGTTTTGGCCTACTATACCACGCTGGCCAGAAGGGTTGGTATAGGGCTTGGGGTGCTGGGCTAGAAAACCTCCTCGTGGTGGCACCCTGGAAACGCTGGCGATGGTACTGTTCCCTCCTTGTCCTCTTGGAGGAGAGGATTATCGCCAGCGGCCATATTCTAGCAGAAGAGGCAGCCGTTCATCGGCTCTCGGGCAAGGCCTGGTCCAGCAGGGTGGGCGTGTCTGCCGGTTGCCCTGCTGGCTCTTCGCTCTTCGGAGCATGGAGGAGGAAACCTCGGTAAAAAACCGGATGGCGGGGCCTGTAGGGGCCACAGTTGCTCCGCTGACAGCGGTGGAGAAAGGAGGACGGGCTCGGCGTGTACTCACACTACCACCGAGCAGGCAGGGGGACGTAGTCTCCCTGTCAAACCGTCGGCATATCGTAATCCCGAGAAGAGCGCTGTGGTTAAGTCTCGCGGCTCTGATCGGGGGGCGAGGGTCTTGGCTTAACCGCCCGGACCGCGAGGAAGATAACCTCTCTAAAAAATTCCCCGAATCCCGTGTTCTGGTGCGTGGCCAGGGGATGCATGGCTGATGGAAGTTCAGTCGCGAGCGCACTCCAAGCCGAGGTACCTGCGGACCCCTCGGTTGGGTTAAAAACTTACGCTTGCCCGGGTAATGGGGGATCTCTGCTCCGGGTGGACCTCTATTTCTCCCCCACTCGTGGGATTTACTATGGAAAATGCTACACAAAAACCAAAAGAAAACGATCGGACAAACACAACGAAAACAGGCAAGCCTAATGGAAAAGGAAGCACAGCGAAGGAAGGAGAAGCAGAACAGTGGAGCGGATGGGTCGTCCACTGAGGGTGAAGGTGGCGTCGGGGACGCCTATCTCGATGGGGCTCCCAGAAGTCAGTCTGACGCTGGTCTCTGGGAGCCGAAGAGCATCAGATCGGCTGCGCTCCGGATCCGCCGTTTCGTCGGATGGCGCTGACGCCATGGAGGCGGAGCGAAGCGACAGCCGGAAACGAGGATCGCTCCAGGGACGAGGAAACCGACACGTCCCAGGAGATGATGCCACCGAAGGGTGGCAAGCAGCCGCCGAGGGAGGGCACGCAAACCTGCCTCGGCCTCGGTCTCGACCCGTCAGGCTCCGCGTTCTCAAACGCGGAGTCGTACAGGAATGTACGAGTGGACGGCGAGGCCGTAGCGGAGGAGGAGATCGCGGATCTCCTGCTCAAGGTTCGGGAGCCGGTGGGGGGAAATGCCCCCAGGCTTCCGTGTCCGTGCAGGAGAGGGGCGAAAGCGGCGGTGGCCGTCATCCACAAGGTGGCCACCAAGTCCGTGAACCTTAAGGGCTCGTTTGTGAGGGCCCTTAAGGACTCCTCCTCCGCTTTTGTCGGAGGTCGTGGAGAGCCTAGTGGGCGATGTGTCTCGCCTGCAGGTGGCCAACGAGAGGCTGACGGAGCGGGTGAACGAGCTGAGCGCTCAGTTCGCCCGCTTCCAGGCGAACCTCCCCGAGCGGAAGGCCCCGTCCGCGTCCCAGCCTGCCCCTACTACCAACTCAGGGGCATTTGACTCCCAACTGCGAGAAATCCTCATCGCAGTTGGGAATATGCTGGCCGGACGCCTGGCTGGCCTGGAGGCGAGACTGCCCCCTGCGCCGGTTGTGCGCCCCCCGCTCGCGTCGACACAGCGGCCTAAGGCCGCCGCTCCGACCGCGCTCCCCGTAGTGGGAGGCCGCGTCTCCTACGCGGCGGCGGCGTCTGCCCCGACTCCATCGGCTCCCCAAAAGCCGAGGAGGGGGGCCAAGGCACCGGCCCAGGCGCCGGCCAAGGCACCGTCCCAGGCGCCGGCCAAGGCGCAGGCCAAAGTGCCGGCCAAGACGGGGCCTAAAACGGCGCCGAGGAGCGGAGTGGCATTCCCTCCGCTCCCCACTCCGACACCCCTGCCGGGCCCCTCCGCACCTGCCCCCTCTAACGAGGGCTGGCAGGAGGCGAGGGGCTCCAAGAAGTCCCGAAGGCGGGCCAGAAGGGCTGCCCAAAAAGCAGCCCAAGCCCAGCCCTTCGCCACCGGTGGCAACGGCCTCTGCAAAGAGGCCGCGGAAGCTGCAGCCGCCCAAAACCGCGGCTGTAGTGGTGACCGTATCCCCGGAGGCGGCTTGACGGCGGGTTGTCCTACGCGGCCGTTTTTAAAAAGGCCCGGACAGCCTCGCCAACGACTTCGGGACGGTGGGGGTCAGGATGCGCCTCGCCCAAACGGGAGCTCGAGTTCTCGAGTTCCCAGGGGCTGAAGGCGCCAAGACGGCGGACACTTTCGCGAGAGGCTGCGGGGTTTATTCGCGGCCACAGATGGTGTCAAGATCGCCAGGCCTACCAAGTGCGCGGAGCTGCGCATCTCGGGCCTGGACGACTCTGTGACGGCCGAAGATGTCCGCGCTGTAATCCGGGAGAAGACGGGGTGCAGCGCGGACAACGTCAGGGTCGGCACATCCGCCCCGGTCCAGGGGGGCTTGGCGCCGTGTGGGTCAGCTGTCCCGTAGCGTCGGCCAAAGTATTGGCCGACGCCGGCAGGGCTGCTCATCGGTTTCGTGAGCGCTAGGATCACAGTCCTGGCGGCGAGACCGATGAGGTGTTACAAATGCCTAGCATCGGGGCACACGCGCGTCAAGTGCCAAAGCTGCTTCGACTGCAGCGGACTATGTTTCCGCTGTGGTCGACCGGGGCATGTGGCGGTGGAATGCTCCTGCCGCCCCTCACTGCCACGGTGTGTGCGGCGGGTAACAAGCCCGCCAATCATCAGATGGGGCAGGGGGGCTGCAAGCCTCCCCGCAACTCTCAGCAAGCATCGGGGGCTAGCCAGTCGACCCAGGCTGCCTCCGATGTAGTTCGTGCGTCGACGTCGTCGCCCATGGAGGAGGCTGTAGAGACGATCCAGTAATGGATCGGGTCTCCAGCCTCCTGGTCCAGACGAACCTGAACCACTGTGCCGCGGCGCAGGATCTCTTTCCTGCAAACCATGGCACAGTGGTCGATAGGTGTTGCCGTAGGTCGCGGAGCCCTATTCTGTCCCTCCCCGTCCAAACTGATGGGTGACTGGGACGGCTCCGTGGCAGTCGTCGGTTCCACGACGGCTCATTCCCCGCCCTTGTCGCTAAGAGACAAGGGCACTGGATATGTTGCCGTCGAGTGGGGGGGGATCACCATATATGGTGTCTATTTCTCCCCCAACCGGAGTTTGAACGACTTCGAGGTTTTCCTAACCAGCTTGGAGACCTCGATACGGCGACTAGCGTCTGGGCACGTCCTTGTGCTGGGGGACTTCAACGGCAAAGTCCATTGCGTGGGGTTCCCCAGGACGGACGCAAGGGGCGAGGCCGTAGAGGAGTGGGCGGCCTCGGTGGGCCTCTGTCTTCTAAACAGAGGCTCCACCAACACGTGCGTGCGACAGCAGGGGGGGTCGATAGTGGACCTCTCGTTCGCTACCCCTGCCCTCGCCGCACGAGTAAGGAACTGGTGTGTCCTGGAAGAGGTTGAGACGCTCTCGGATCACCTGTATATCCGATTTGAGCTCTCCCGGACCCAGGACTCCAGTAGGGGTCACGTGGCGCGGCGTTTATCCTGCTTTCCGCGGTGGGCTGTTGCCAGACTGAACCGGGACCTACTAGAGGAGGCAGCCATAATTCACTCGTGGCTGTCTCCTCAGGTCTCCGACCGAGGAGGTCGACGTGGGGGCTGGCCGCTTTCGCGATGCGATTACGCATATCTGCGATGCGGCCATGCCCCGCATTCGAGTCGTCGTCGGCCTCCAAGGAAGGAGGTCTACTGGTGGTCCCAAGGAGCTGGCGGACCTCCGTGCGGCCTGTACACGTGCCCGGAGGTCCTACACACGCAGTCGGCGGGCGTCACCGTGGAGACGGTGAGGAGGACCGGCTTCATGAGGAGTACCGGCGGGCGGGGAAAACTCTGAAGCTGGCCATTAGCCGCGCCAAAGAGGAAAAGAGACAGGAGATGCTGGAGGGTCTTAATCGTGACCCCTGGGGTCGCCCTTACCGCGCGGTGCGACAAAAGCTCCGCGCGTCGGGCCCCCCCCTTACGGAGACTCTCCAGCCCAGCTTCCTGCGGGAAGTGGTCGAGGGGCCTATTCCCGCAGCGGGCGGAGCACACACCCCCGGTCGATGGCTGCATCAGCCCGGAGACGACGGGGGGCAGCGAGGTCGACGTTCCGGCCCGTCAGGGAATCGGAGTTGGGGGGCGGCTGCTCTACGGATTCGATTCCAAAGAACACCGCCCCCGGGCCGGACGGGGTTCCAGCCCGAGTGATGGCCCGAGCCCTCGACTACATGTCGGACCACCTCAGGGGGGTGTTGGACGCTAGCCTGGCGTCCGGACGCTTCCCTGAGCGCTGGAAATTGCGGGAAGCTGGTCCTGCTGCAGAAGCCGGGACGGCCTGCCGATTCGGTCGCGGCCTATAGGCCCATCGTGCTTGCTGGACGAGGCGGGCAAATTGTTTGAGAGGGTTCTTTCTGCCCGCATCGTCCGGCACCTCTGCGAGGTGGGCCCCGATCTGTCGGACGCCAAATTTGGTTTTCGGGCGGGGCGTTCGACAGTCGACGCCGTGTTGCGCCTGAGGGGCCGTGACCCGAAGAGGCAGTGAGCTGTGGCGGCGTGCTGTTGGCGGTGTCATTAGACATCGCCAACGCATTCAATAGTCTGCCATTCAGCTGCATCAGGGAAGCACTCCACTATCATGGGGTGCCAAAGTACCTGAGGCGGCTAGTGGCAGACTACTTAGAGGAGCGTACCGTCGTGTACGAGGACCGAGAAGGTAATTTGAGGAGTCCGGCCCATGTCGTGCGGTGTTCCACAGGGGTCTGTTCTTGGACCCCTCTTGTGGAACATAGGTACGACTGGGGCCCATTCGCGCCGATTTCCCCCCCGGGCTGGGTGTAATCTGTTACGCAGACGATACCCTCGTGACAGCCCGGGGGGCAAACTTCAAGAGGCGGCGCGCCTGGCCACAAGGGGGAGTCTCCCTGGTGGTCGGGCGCATTGAGGCGCTGGGCTTACGGGTGCCCTAGATAAAGACGGAGGCCCTGTTATTTCATGGGCCCCGTCGTGGTCCACCCCCTGGCGCCTCAATCGTGGTCAACTCGGTCCTCGTACCGGTTCGGGCCCAGATGAAATATCTGGGCCTGATCCTCGACGGGAGGTGGCTCTTCGACGAGCACTTCCGACAGCTTTGGCTCCAAAGCTGGTCGGCGCTGCGTCTGCCCTAGGGCGACTCTTGCCCAATATTGGGTGGACCCAGCGTCGCGACAAAGACGGCTGTACACGGGGTTGTCCGGTCAATGGCGCCTGTACGGTGCACCGGTGTGGGCGGCGGCTCTGACCGCCCAGAATAGGGGTACGCCTCTGGCGCCCTCAGAGGGTAATGGCGGTCAGAGCCATACGCGGTTACCGCACCGTTCTACGGAGGTGGCATGCGCGTTGGCCGGAACTAACCCGTGGGGATTTGGAGGCGGAAGTGCTCGCCGAAGTTTATTCGGCGAGTGGCTGACTTCCGGGCGGAGAGCGGATTTCGCCCTCCGCCCGAGGATGGCGCGAGTGGCGCGAAGCCGCTCGCCCGAGCCACGATGGCTCGTTGGTCGTTCCGGCTGGAGACTCCACGCGCTGGCTTCGCGCCGTGGAGGCTCTCCAGCCGGTCATCGCCGAGTGGGGCAGGGCGGCAGCAACGGGACCCTTTCCTTCCGACTGACGCAGGTGCTTTCCGGGCACGGTTGCTTCGGAAAGTACCTGCACACCGGTCGCTAGGAGGGAACTGAGTCCCGCCTGCCACCACTGCGACTGCAGTGAGGACTCGGCCCAGCACACGCTGGCGGTTCTGCCCCGCATGGGCGGCGCAGCCGCCGGGCCCCCTCACTGCAGTCATCGGGGTGGATCTCTCGCTACCGGCCGTAGTACGCTCCATGGCCGGTAGCGACAGTTGTTTTAACCGCGGTCGCAACCTTCTGCGAGGTAGTAATCTCGCGGAAGGAGGCGGCCGGAGAGGGCCCGGGAGGACGACCTCCACTCGGACCGATCCGCCGCCGGCGAACCGGGCGGCGGAGGCCCGCCTACCACAGCCTCATGCCGCCCTGAGTGTGGCCGCGGGTGGACGGGGTGGGTTTCCCCTCCACCCGCATTAGTTGGCCAGCCGCGAGGGGGGCGGCCGTCCGCGTGTGCCGGACGTCGCCTAAAGAGAGGAAAATGTATTGAGACGGAGCCCGCACCAGGAGCGGGCTGGCGCTAGGAGGGGTCCGGATGTCTTAACAACAGCTGTTCCCGGATCCCTCCTGTTACAGGCGCAGAGTGGCACACCGTGTGGTTTTTAGTCGGTCCGAGTCCGACAACACCACCCCGCCGCAAACCCCGGAGGGGTGATGGTCCGAGGGATATTTCCACACGTTAAAAAAAAAAAAAAAAAAAAAGTCACCACACGGATAGTAGATATACTCGTATATTTTTGCAATAGTATTAATCACAATCCTGACCTCATGCTTTCAAAAGTCTAATGAATCACTAGTTTTGGATCCGTGTAACTCAACTCTAGAAAACCAACAAATTTGGATCATTGGATCCAAATTGGATTGGGTTGAAATTTGGATTTTGGATTAGTGTTTCAAGTCAGTTTGTAAACATAATTTTTATTTAGATTTCGCATAAAAGAAACTACGTTTGTAGTGGCATAAAGGGTGTAGAAGAAAAAACTGCTAACTTACCGATAATTTGTGTCGTCCGGGTACAGTCAGATCTTCAGTTGCTTCCGTGTCGCGGGGATCTTGGTCCGTATGAGTTTCGTAAAGATGTTGTGGCCATCACGACGGAGGCCACCCCAGTCCACCGCCTGAAAGCGGCGGACTAACCTGCAAACAAAGGAACGGGTTAATCCTGTGGTATTGTTCATACTCGTGAATGATCCTTTAGAATTTAAAGTCAGTTCCGTTTGGCCTGAACACCGTGTTTTAAGATATAACTCCACAGGTCGAGCTCACTACCTTCTTTTATTATTTGCTTTGAATAAATATTGCTAACAGGAAAATAAACTTTATGTTCGTGATTATCCATGTTGAATGGAAATAAGTGCAATGAAAAGTACACTTTGCCTCAACTGACATCGCGGCCAAGCATCCGAATTAATATCAGTTACTTGGTCGACATGTACATACCTAACAGGCAATTTGTGTGGGTGTGTGTGCGTGTGTGTGTGTGTGCGTATGTATGTGTGTGGTGTGTGTGTGTGTGTGTGTGTGTGTGTGTGTGTGTGTGTGTGTGTGTGTGCGCGTATATATGTTGTGTGTGTGTGTGTGTGCATAAATATATAAATGTTTTGTAAATTAGTAAATTTTTGTTCATGATATCATATATATCCATATACCATATTCCCCTGAAACTCAAAAGTCACAAATTTTCTTTTAAGTATTTTAGGTTGGAGTACAGTCGTTACAGAAAAACATATTTTTGGACTACAAATGCAAGTTATTTACTGCTAAATAAAGTAAATCTTTATAAAAAGCTTATTTACCTCATTTTGAAATTTTAACAGGTTTTATTAACTTTATGTATGTAACAGTGTCTTCGAAAGTGATTTTGACCCACATCAAAACTACAAATTTAATAGAATACACTTATCAAAAAAACCAATGGCAATAAAATAAGTTGATAATTTGAACGATTATCCTGATCAAGATCTTCAGGATTAACGGCTCTTTCCATACCTAAAAATACGTTAGTGTCTTTTGCTACGTACTAAGAAGCGTGTGCTGAGCATATGTGGCTTATTTACCTTGTTACTTTAATGAGAAGATAAAATAATCATCGTTAATGACTAAAAAAGCAAAAATAAATTATAGATTTAATAAAACTAAAAGACACGCTTTTGTAACTAGCCGAACTAAAAAGTAGAAATTAATTTCTATGAGTTCAAAAAAATATATATATCGTAAAAGAAGCGTAGGGTGCTTGAACATGATAAGTATTTTATAATATGAGAACTTTACTTTTACTAACATCTGTCAAGAAAATATTTTTACAACAATTGAGATCTAGCACCCCACGAACCTCACGCACCCCACGCTTTTACGATAAAAGGATTTCCTTTTAGAACTTTTAGAAAAATATTTTCTACTTTTTAGTTCAGCTAGTTACAAAAGGGCGTGCTTTTTTTAACTATAACTTATTGTGTATAAGGAGTAAGTAACGTAACTAACGTTATACAAACAGCTCCATGCATTTATTTCCAAGTATTTTTATTTTGGAATTCCGTTTTGCGAATTTGTTCATAAGTAAAAATTAATATTCCTAGTTATACCAAATAACAACGTAACAAAAAAAATGGACACAATAAAATTAAAAATCTTAATTTAAATTTAGTAATAATTTAAAATAATAATAATAACTCATAATATCCTTTTTCATAAACTATTCAGAATAAGATTTACTTACGTCGTTAGTTATTTAGTGAAAAATATAAATGCAACTCAAGAATAGCAACTATGTATGCTGATATCTATTTCCTCTTAGCTGTAATTTAGAGGTTAGTAACAGTTTATAACATCTATTAGAAGGGCAATCTTGCAAACTTTTTCTCTCAGATCAATAATTACAGGGATAGAGGGGTTCAAATGTTAGTTAATTATAAAGACACAGTAACTTAGATATAGAAGGTGATTCTTCGCTCGTCGTCTACTACATGTATTAGATATATGTTCGGTTGCTTCGCTTGCTCAGCTCGCGCACTGTAGGGTTGCAGTTCTACCTAACAGTCCTCCTCGTTTAGCTCGTCTTAGTACCTAACGGAGACCTGCATGAAATATATCATTTCACACAATCGAACATTTTCAAAGTTCCTGTGCCTTTTTAATGAAATAACGTTTAAACCGTCTTTATTATTGTTCTTCTTTTAATCTTTCAATTGCAGTACAAACGGTAACGCTCAACTCATAACCATTGGGATTAAAAGGGCAATAAAATTAAATTATTTATGATTATAATATGCTTTCTAATATGAAAGGAAAAAAAAATATGTTACCGTATTTTCAGTACTTCCTTTCTGACCATAAAACAATGAAATCTGACTGCGTGTCAATGAATCAGGTCCTTGTATACATTTTGTCTTTTATCCCCTTCTTAAAGCAACCGTGTTGAATTTTAGAATAATTGTATTTAATCTCTTGTAGTATGAACTAAAATATTTAAATTTGAATCCGTCCAGTGGTTTCGATGAAACACTTCTTCAGCTTCAGAATTAATTGCAGAGTTCCCTAAGAAATATTCAAAATATCTTCAATGCATCTATCATAACCTTGAAAAATGATTCAAAGCCACTGGATTAATCTTGTTAGAGTACTAAAATTACTGATATTGGTCTTTCAAGTGCGAATATTCTGATGTCTCGCTGATGTACTTATATTGAAATTGATTCATAAATACATATACCTTCTAAAGTTAACCATTAAGGTTTTTATTATGATGGTAAGGGGCAAGCGAGTGGACGGTAAAATTAATGCTCCCACTTCACGGGATTGGAACCCTTAGGTCGGTACGCTTGTTGCAAACACATAGGTACTTACATGTTTCGCAGTCAAACATGTGCAGTCGTCAGTTGGATTTCTTATAAAGGTTTATTTTCTCGTACGGTGTTACGAGGTTGATGTGCGCTCGTAAACTAAAAAAGATTGAACTTTTAAACTTCTTTCACCATTTTATTGAAACATTTGCAAAAACATTATCTGAGCCATCTGTAGTAGGTACGATTTATTTAAGCGGTTTAATATTGAGTCTAAGTATAAAATAATCTGTTTCTATTTTAAATAAATAAAAATAATAATTATTATTATTTAATAATAATAATAATAATTATTATTTTAATTTAATCTTAATTTAGTAATGCCATTATTAATAAGAAAATGCGATAATTGTCTGTTATGAAGGCAACAGTTCTGAAAAACAACATTATGAGTTCAAACATATTCTTAGTAATGACAGTAATTAAAAAAAAAAAGTAACTGTCGGTTATGAGTTACGTTGGAAGTAAAAAAAAAAAATTATGAAGAGAGAGTGATTATTAGGAACAAAAAATCGGTATTAAAACAAGACATAGGAACAAAAGTCCCGCGGAGCGGGACCGGGAGAGGTGTAGGACTCTCCCGGCCCCCCAGGTCCGGGAACGGGCCAGGTACCGCAGGCGACTCAGGCGCCGGAGGTCGCAGAACGACCTCCGTCCTCCATAAGCGCAGGCCTGGGGGTGACAGGTGAGGCCATCTGTCACCCTAGCAGAAGCAGGCCGGGGTGGCGTCGAGCGCGCTGCCAAGCGCTGTTATAAGCGCCATGAACACTGTCTTATATTTTAACTTATCAATTGAAAATAGCCAGGGCATATATATATATATATATATATATATATATATATATATATATATATCACAAACTACGAGTATTTTGCCTTTGGCGACTTCTACATGCAAAGAAACAAAAACATACTACAGCGCCATCGTACAAAGACACCCCGAACTACGGAGTAACTATTAATATTGTATTGATAAGAATAATTCATATCATAAATGGTTTTACTTTTAGTTTATAGACGGTATATTTGGTACAATTGTATAAGTAGTTTAAATATTTTTATTTTTTTAAGAATCCTTTTCTAAAAATATACTCTTCATATGTTATTAAGTGGAATTATTCCTTATCAACGGATCTCAGTCTCGTTTTAAAATGTTTAAAAAAAAGTGCTACAATCTATGTTTTTTGTCATGGTTTTTTGTTTTTGTTTCGACTTTTGTCGGGGTTAGTTAGTTAAACATGAAATTAGCTAATATTCTAGAGTTGGTAACAAACCTCAGATACTATCGCAGCATGTTACCGTTGTACATACTTGTTTGAAACAATTAATGTGGTTAAAGTTAGGAGACCAGGTTTGTTCAATAACAAGGCGCCGCGTGCAAAGGAGGGACGTGTGAATTTATTAAGTAGAATCAGGACAATGTTAACTCTGTGTCTGGTGTGTGTCAGGTGTAATTTAAACAATTTTTGGGCAAATGTTTTAAACAGAGTTAGAACTTAATCGGGCATATAGATAAATATACTTTGCACATGTCAGGTGATAAAAACAGCTTAGATTCATTTGATGGAAATTATTTATCAGAATAAAAATAGCAATGCCTGCTATGTTGCACCCCAATCAGTCCCAAAAATTTACCTTTCCAAGGAAAACTGTTTCTTTTCTTCTATGATATAAAACATTTATGAGTAACATTTTTTTTTATGTTAGAGGGGGCAGACGAGCAGACGGGTCACCTGATGGAAAGTGACCATCGCCGCCCATGAACGTCTGCAACGCAGGACTCACAAACGCGTTGCCAGCTTTTAGGAAGGAGTACGCTCTTTTCTTGAAGGTTTGAAGGTCGTATCGGTCCGGAAATACCGCAGACGATAACTAGTTCTACAGATTGGTTATGCGGGACAAAAAGGTGCCTCGAAAAAGCGCACAGTAGTGGAGCGCCAACTACACCAAAATTTTGCCGTGCCGATACGACAAATGGTATCTTTTTGCGGTGAACGCACAGGACCTGGTGTCTTTTTTGGATTAAACTGGAATAGATCGGGCCCGGGCCCTATCTGAGACCTCCCCAAGGAAGTTTCAATTTCAGACACAAGTTTGTTTCGACTCTCGATGACGTTTTCCCGAGGAAATATTGGGCGGCTGGTATAAAGGGCATCTCCTGTGCTATCATCTGCATAGCAATGGATGCTACTAGTCTGCAACATGTCATTGATATGCAGGAAGAAACAGTGTGGGTGACAGCACACAGCCTTGTGGGACACCAGCATTTACGAATTTCAAATCGGAGCATGCACAATCGACAACGACCTTAATGCTTCTGTCCGCAGGAAGCTGGTGACCTGGGTGGAAAGAAAGGGAGCTTAAAGAGAAGTGCCTTATGTCAGACCCGATCAAAGGCTTCGCTTTGTCCAAACTAACCGCACAAGCCTCTCCTTTGGTCGCGATCGCCTGTGCCCAGCGGTGTGTTAGAAAGACGAGAAGATCACCAGTTGAACGACCCCAGCGAAAACCATATGGTCGGTCATTGGAGTAGCTGGTGGTCATCTAAGTAGCCGGAGGAGATGGCTGTTGATTATGGATTCCATATCTTAGAGACCAAAGGAGTTATGGCTATAGGCCTGTAGTTGGACGGGTCAGAGCGGTCACATTTTAGGGATCGGGTGCATAAACGCTACCTTCCAGGAGTTCGGGACGACAGCTTTGGGAGTAGAAGAGACGAAAAAGGCGCATTAAAAACCGGTGCCTACTCCAAAGCCCACGTCTTCAACACGATAGGGAGTGGTTTCCATCGGGCTTACATGACTTATGAATGTCAAGGGAAAAGAGTGCTTTATGCACAGATTTTTGTGTGAACCGGATATCCGGCATATAGCTCTGGCACCGCGGTATGATCGGTGCGTTTCCCCCGTCATCCAAAGTCGAGTTGGATACAAAGAGTTTGCCTAGGAGATCGTCTTTCACCTTGGCATCATAGGCCAACGAATTATCTCAAATCTGCAGGGGGTGGACATGTGCCTTATTTTATACATTAACATAATCTAAATAAATTTAATAGTAAAACAAACCATTCCTAAAGACGTATTTGCTGACTAATAGAGTTTTAGCATAAACATTTCTAACTTTTCTTCCTGTTTATTAAAATCATACCCTATGGTAAAAAAGAAGGGCTTGGATCACTTTTCATTATGCCCGATATGCAAACATTTGACTAATTCAAGCGGAAATGCTTACTTTGTTGAATAATATCACAGCAATTCAATTATTTTTATCACTCCGCTCCATTTTCATATCACAATTGTGACTAACAAAGATTGGCGTGAAATTGAGAACAAACAATGAATATTTTTATGAGAAGGAGGAAAAAAACAAAAAACATAACATTTAAGTTATGAATCTGTCGCTCCTACTTCCATGTTATGTTATTGCTTTTAATTTTTTCTGTAAATCTGAGTATAGAGTGGGCTACAATCAGTGTATTAATACTTGAAAATTAGGAATTAAATAGGCGTTTTTTTCACATTTTAATATTTTAAGGTTGGTGTATGTGTCAGACACCTAAATATATGGTATTTTTTGCCGTACAGGTACATTCTTCGCTAAGAATATAGCAAAAATATATACTATAGGTACACAAAATATGAAGGAAGGAAAATACCAACATTGCATTCGTAAAGCCGCAGTTGAAAGCGAGTTTTGAATATACATATATAACGCTGTACTATCCTTTAAAGAGAGAGACCATTTCATCTCACAAATGTATACCTACTATTGATAAAAACAACTTATTCGAAGTTAGAATGAACGAAAATTTGTAATGGAATTATTTGTAATAAGTCAGAAATTTAATTATCCAAGTCATTCTTACTGCAATTGAAAATTAAATTAAAGAAAGGCAAGGAAATAATCAAGTTTTTAGTAGCAAGAATAGCAGCAGCATAAACATATTAAAAAAATAAATTAATAGCCTTGTGCACATAGCTTTAAAGCCGAGAAATTAATGTGGAGTAGAGACATAAGTCAGTAGAAATAAAATAATGTTATAATGTCGAGTTCAGTTCGATTAGTTTGTTAAAAATGACATAGGCATGTAACTAAGAGTATGCAATAATATTAAGAGCAATTTTTAATTGCATTTCATTGTTTGTTGATAACAGGTATTGCAATATTGCAATACCTGTTATCAACAAACCAAAAAACAAAGTCGATGAAATAATTTTAAAAACCAAAAAATTTGACTGCAAATTACAATTTAAAAGTAATGCATCAAAAAGACCGAAACAGCACGAGGTCCGACACAAACATGACCTATTTTTACACTACAAACACTATTCATAAACTTTTTAAACCAATTAATTATTTCTTATTACATTTAAATATATAACTATAATATATTTTTTTTACCCATTTTCATTTTCTTGACTTTGATACCATACTTGATAGGTTTGGTTATTTTTTTTATTAACCTATTACTATTTTAGGGCCAAAAATTCGCATTTTCTTTCCTTCGATCAAAAAGCCATCTTAAGACACTTTTTTTTAAGAAAGGATTAAAAACAATAACTTAATTGTCAAAATCCATAAAGCCATTCGGAAGATACAAGATACTCACGAAAAACATAACCCTTCTCTGGCAGTCGGGTAAAAAGACATCGTTCTTCTTTGTTGCGGGTTCAAGGCTACGGCTTAATGGAAGTATTCGTTATATAGCGTCTGTTTCCCTTGTGAGTTTTGATTTTTACTCCCCCATGATTTCCTCCTATTTAATAAGAGGAAAGAAAAGCAGCCATCCTTTCTTCCACAAAACATCAATTGTTAACTACCTTTTTCTATATAAAGGACAAAGTAATGTGCAATAGTTTTTAATAAACCTATGTCGTATTAGTTATTGATTAAAGTATGAGATAATCTTTTAATAAGTTACTGCCTCTAAATTTATTTTGTAGTCAGATAGTCTAAGTTTGGCCTTGCTCAGCACATTAACACCGCTACCGAAAATCGATACAACGGTGACCTCTACAAAACTAAAAGAACGGTATCGTTCAGAAACAAAAGGGCATTGTCCCTCTCATTTATTTAGGTGATTCGCAACATTTAATTTGTTTAAAGTTATGCCTGAACTAAAAACATTATTTTATATCAGAATTTGTGTTCTAGTCTTTCAAATAATGAGATAAAGTTAGTAGTTGTTGTTTAGTGTGATTGTGATTTAGTGGTGAGGAGACGGCCAAGTTCTACATGGGTTTTCAACGACGTTCTTTCGATTCCAGTCAACCTTTGGGTGGTGTGAAAATCTTGTAAAAGGTAGGTGCACAAGAGGTTACGTCTTAATATATTAAAATAATGAATAAAGATATATGTAACGGTTCGCTACATACAACAAAACTTAAACATACTCATATACAAACACACATATACACATCATAAATACACAAATATATAATCATACACATACATATATACATATTTCATTAATATTTATATAGATACATAGACATATTATATTCGCACACTATGAAATACCAGCAATATGAGGTGTACTATCGATTAGGTAGTTCTGCCATTTCGTTGAGAAGGAGATCGATGTACCTTCTTTTGAAATAAGGCGGTTTGTGGACATCCTGACCTCGAGCAGGAGCCCATTCCAGAGTAGTGCTGCTTGAACAAAGAAAGAAAAACCCCCCGAATTTTGGAGTTGTGTAAAAGGGGCATAAAAAAAGCAGATTATTTAAAATGACGAAAAATTTTTTTCGTGGTTAGTGGACAGGTAACGGAAGTAGGGGGCAAGGGAATAGGGAGGGAAAGGGGAATTGAGAAAGAAAAAAGAAAAGGTAATTTCACGCTTTATTGCGGCGCAAGCGAATAGCTAACCAGTTTTGTTGGGAACGCAAGCCAACAATGATCATACTGCCCCAAAATTGAAAAAGTTTTTGGGAAAGCAGTTATTTAAATAAAGGGCCACTTACTAAAAAATCTGCCCTTCAGGTCCCAATTAACACCATCACCATACCCCCAATTAAAGGGGTTATTAAGGCTTTATGAGTGTGGTTTTTGGTTTTTTGAAGAAGGAATTTTTTGAACAGTATAAATTTTTCGCAAATTTTCCGTAATTTTCTGGCCACGCTAGCAATTTGAGCTCGCCCACTTTGAGGGTTTTGGGCCTAAAGTTTGCCCAGGTTTTTAATCCAAGGGGTAATGGAATAATTTTAAACCCCTTAAAACGATTTGTGATATAATCATTAAACCAATCTGCTCATTATACGTTTGCTGCCTACTACGACTATTGCCTGACAATGTAGTTGGATTGACCGACAGTCCAAATCTCATCCACCAGGATTTTATGACCTCAAGGTCCCTGTTGACCTCGTCAATAGCCTGCGTTATGTCCTCTACCCTTGCCTGTGAGAACAGCTGCAGATCATCAGCATACAGGTGATGCGTATCAACGCACACTGAAGATGTTGACTTATGAGGTTAATAAGAGAGAATACAAAATTCCACCTTGTGGCACGACAGTGTAGAGGTCGCCACACCACTTGATGATAAGTCATCAACATGAAACACACTGCTGTCGCCCCCGAAGATAGGTGGAGAACCATTCCCAGTTCCAGTTCCAGGAGAACCATAAGATTTGTAAGGATAGATAACAAGATTTTCGTGATTGACGGTATTAAAGGTATTAGAAAGTCACTAGGACCCATACTGTGACTTTGGTGTCTTCCATGCTCTTCCTAATATCGCCAGTTACTTTAAGGAGAGCGGTAACTGTGCTGTCACGAGCCTGAAGCAAGATTGTAAGGGCTTAAAAGTTGGTTTCGGTATACAAACTGTGAGAGTTGTTTATGTCCACAAGCCTCGAGTACTTAAGATAAAATGGGAAAATAGAGATAGGTCGAAAGTGTTCATGAAGTGTAAGGGCTATTATTTTTTGTAGAGGAATAATATAAGCGTTGCGCCGTAAAGAGGGTATGGTATCAGAGTCGAGAGAGAAGTTGATTATGTGAGTAATTACTGAGAGAATGCAAGGGCTAAGATGGGGACAATCATGCGACGACCCCGAAAAAAATTCAAAAAAAAAATTTGCCTTTTATGTACCAAAATAAGAAAAAAACCTGTTTTTTTTAGGAATTTCATTTTTAGGCAAAAGGGGTTTTTAAAATTAACCCACTGTAAGAAACATATTGCTTTGATTTTCAAAGGGAAAAAGTGATATGCGCGTCTTTACAAAGTAACAATTTTTAATACAAGTTGAAGTGAAAACAAAAAAAATCCGTTTTTGTCTGTTGGCACAGAAATTGGGGAAATTAAAAAAGGGGATGGGGCGAATGGGACACTTAAATATTAAAGAAATGCAGAAAAATGTGCAAAAAACGGTGTAATTCCTGGTGTTGACGTATCAGACTGTGACAAGTTTATGTGTGAGGATTGTTATTATGCCAAACATGCTCGTCGACCATTCCCAAAAATCAACACGGCAACCACTACAACCAGGTGCTGTTGTTTACAGTGATGTCTGTGGACCTTTCAATGTGCCATCAGTGTAAGATATGAAATATTTCGTTATTTTCAAGGATGCAGCAGCAAGTTTTAGATATATGTACATTTTAAAGAACAAATGTGATGTGTTGGACCTGTTAAAAAAATAAATTAAATTAAAAAACCCTTTCTGGTGGAGAAAACCCAAATAAGGTTTTGAAGGATTACCTAGATGTAGGTACTAGGAGTACCTAGGAGTACCTATTTCTCGAGAACTCATGGCTCTATACATTCTTGAGCAGAATGGCCGTGCGAAGATATCATCAGGACAGTAATGGAAAACGCTCTATCCATGCTTTATGCCTGTGGTGTACGACTCAATCTATGGGCAGAAGTAGTCAACTATGCTGTTTATTTATTAAACCACATGTCTTCTAGCCAGACACTTAATGATACACCCATGGAGCTATGGTGTGGCAATAAAACCTAGCTTGGATCTAGTTCGAGTTTTTGGGTGTGAATTATTTGTCCATGTTCCTGGTCAGTTACGACATAAGCTCGATTCTAAAAGTCGCAAAATGATACTAGTAGGCTATGATAACACTCACTATAAAATTTATGAGCCAAAATTTATGAATAACAATATCTGGGAATGTTATTTTCAATGAACTGATAGGTCTTGAAGTAAGAAGGAATGAAACTCAAATTTTGATTTGTGATGATGAATAATAAAGAAAGACAAGAAACTGAAAAGGGGATAATAACACAGAGAGAGATGTCAGTGATGAGCGTATTACTTCTGATTATAGTAATTTTTGAAAAGAAATTTGGTTGATTATTTTAAAACACTAATATTCCTGGCTCATAAACATGCAATCCCATTTGAAAATTGCCCTTGACCCGACCTTGAAATTGATCGTGATCACACCTTTGAAGGTTAAGGTCAAATAACCTTCAAAGGTGTGATCACGATCAATTTCAAGGTCACCAATGAATAGCCAAGGAAAATGCCTGTAACTTTCCCATTTTGGAAAAAATGCATTCTTGAGCGAATTATTCTGCTGTTCTGGTACTATTCTAACACCTGGTACACCGACAATTGCTTCGTTAGCCTGAAAACTAAGTCTAATTTGCCATAGGTCTGCTTTTAAGCGCAATTATTATTCACGATTTGTGAACTCCATTAATTTTGTAACATGGCGAAAACATTTCCGTCGTATGAAAACATTAGTATTTACAAAAAACAGAACATTGTACACAAAGGTACTCTAATTAAAATAAAGTACCCAAATAAATCCTTAGAAATCCATGTGGAATTGTTTCCAGTCAGTAATGAGAACTGAATATCCTATATGCGAAGTGTTTTTGTCAACGTAACTAAATTTGTTCACTTTACATTTGTTTTGCAAACATTATCTACCTTCGTACAATTTAGTTAATGTATGTGAAAGAATGAAATTGATTCTCTCAAGTAGTTAAATCAATAAAATTATTTCATCCTATTCTCAATCTCTCTCTCTCTTATACAATAGTCGTTTGCTCGTCCTTATGCACTCTAATTCAATAGGATCTTGAATATTTACGTTCATGAAGCTCTATTGGATGTGATACAATATTAATATACAAAATAATTCTATATTATGCTGATAAAGAACTGTTTTTTTTTTCCTAACAGAATAACAAGGAACAGAGAATGATTTGAGAAGAGTTTGTAAATTATAAAATATATTACAAAATTGAGGACACGTTAACAGTGTAGTCTTTATGTATTTTGCACACCTACAATTCATCAAAACCTACCTAACTAAAATGCAACTATCCTTCAGAAGTCATGAATGTTAGATAAAAGTTATACTGCGAGCCCATAATAGAGTGACGACGAGAATTTACTTCTCAAGCGTTAATTACATATTATGAAGATAGTCGTATATTTCCTAACCTAAATAGTATTATTTTTATGAATAGTGAACAAGGTAAAACATGATATTTTCGCAAACTAAAATTTATTAGGTATAAATCTATTAGGTAGTTAGTTAACTTGTTTTCACTCGCAACTCGCTCGCGTTTTTTGTTTATGCCATTCATCTGGAAATCCTTTTCTATCTTCTATCCTTTTCTGTACGCCTGATAGTGGAAGTATCAGAGGTTTTTCATTTCGATTTTGAACGGAATTTAATGATATCCGTCGGAAACTGAAAGTCATTGTCTATATTATGACCCATTAAAACAGTTAGAAGATACTTTTATATTGCAAAAAACTTTTAAATCAGTTTTTTTAGGTCACCAATGTCTCAGTTACAGGCAACAGGATTTACAGCGTTCTAAACTTTCAAATTAACAATGTTGGAATAAGTTGTCAAATTGCTTTTGAAAAAGCGGACAGGATGCATTTGTTGACAATACTAATACCTATCTAATACCCAAAATATCTGCAATGAAAAACGATTTCTTCCCTCATTTTTATTATCTTTTTGTTTTTCGCGTATTATAATTTTTTTACAACTCTTTAAAATACATAATACCTACATAAAATAATCAGCCTGAACAACTTTGTCTTTAACATTTTTCGTTACAATGCTTTTTTTTTGATACGAGTATTGCCGAAAAAACCCGATTATCAAAGTTATTTTGCAATAAAAAAGTATCTTCCTGACCTCGTCCATTCTAAATTTTTTTAATGAGTCATTATGTGGGCTATGACCTTCAGTTACCAACAGATTTCATTAAATTTCATCCAGAATCGAAAAAACATGTTTTTTAAACCTCTGACACTCCGAGTTTCATGAAGTTTGTGTCATATTATAACGATCGCTTGAGCTGTTAAAAAGTTGAAAGTTTAAGGAACAAATAAACGAACTTAATATGTAATTTAATAGTATAATATGTGGTAGTTACAAGCGTAGTTGGATCACATAATTTTCAGTGTTTGATTAACAACTGTTTTTATAGTTGAATTATTAATCTCTAGTACAGGAAAACAGGTTTCCAACTTGTTATTGTATTTTAGGATTATGTACAATGCCGCTTAAAACTTTAGTTGGCAGTTAAATCCATTAGTTGTGGCTTCTAATGAATTCTGATATTATAATTTTAATCATTGACATTACTGAGTTATGATTAATATATAAAATACTTCGACGAATTATTCAATATTGGAATTACGTATGTTTCAAGGTTTCACAGAAATGTATTAATAGATTCCTCTTTTCGTGTGGAAACTCCTGCGACTCATAGCCTCATTGAGACTTATGGTGACGAACTCTCTAAAACCATACCACGTTCCATCACATATGAGTCTCTTGTAAGGAACTCGGATATACTCAAGCAAGAAATGTCCACGAAGTTTTAGTTTGTTCATGAAACATGATTCTGCCACTATTAGAGTTTACATCGATATCAGAAATATATTGTATTTAAAATTCTAAGTTTATTTTATTAAAATAATTAATGATTTTAATAAGTTGCAAAACAGACGAAATTTTTATATTGTGGTTATATTGTTTTCAAATCACCATAAGTTTTCCGTAAACTAAGCTTTTTTTATTAATTTACCTACACATTTACACCCCACTTATATCGCATAGAAACCCCTATTAACAGGCAACCTTTTTACGGGAGCTAAAGTGAAATAAGCCATTTTAAATCACTCGCTTTTCCGTCGCAATGAGAAGGCCAATTCTAGTATTTTAAAACACCAGAGATTGAAATGTGATTGTATTGAAACTGAATTATGTTTTGACCAAAAAAAGGTATTCTGCTAACAATAAATTACAATCCAGTCGCGGTTACATCTCGGTTTCATCTCAGTATCATCTCGATATCATCTCAATATAATCTAAATATAATTATTTCAAAAGTATTTTTTAAAACCTGAAATAAATTAAAAATATTGCATAGAGATATAAGCATAGAGTGAACACGGGGTACAGTTGCCTGTGGGTGGAAGCGACAAAGGCAACGAGAGAGACGGATGCCCGATAGTTCCCTCTGTCTCTGTTTAGCTAAGCTGCGATTAGCTATCGTGAATTGAGCATGGTTTGATCGCATAACAGGCGAGAGATAAGAAATTTCGCAAACAAATTGGGTGTAAGTAATTCAAACTCAAGGTATACAAAACACGTAGCTCACAAACTTGAAGTAAACATTTAAAAGCCGAGTAAATGTTTAAACGCACAAGTAGCAAAGTAATTGCTAGCAGGAATTCTGAACGACAGCCGTTTAAAACGGAACAACCTCAACTGATAAACATGAGGAAATGTGTACATAAAAATCCACCTAAAATTCGAACATCAAGCTAAGCAGTATTTTAAAATAAAAGCATTATGTATGAAAACGTTTTTACCTTTTTAATCATTTAAAATTAAATGAATAAATGAAGTACAGTTCATTGAAAGAAATTGTTTAGGCAATTTCAATGAATTACTCACTGATACACTGATTTTAAGTTTTTTCATTAATACAACATACTGAGAACAAAAAAAAAAGGTACGTGTCAACAGTAATCTATGTCAAACTTAAAAAACTAGGAGACTATAGCAAGGTTACATAGTGTGAACTTGAAAAATAGTCGATTTTAAAATAAATTATGTTTATCACATCACATCACATCAACAGCTTTCAATAGTCCACTGCTGGACATAGGCCTATCCTTAGAAAGGAGGTTTTGGCCTACTATACCACGCTGGCCAGAGGAGTTGGTATAGGGTTTGTTTCAAGTTTTCCTTCTTTTTGCAGTGCTGTTGTTATACTTCAACATAAATGAGACACAGTGTATTATTTTTTTATATCATAATTTATAGGTCTGACAAATTTAAAACTTAGTTTCTTAGATTACTTAGTTCTTCATTTGGAAACCTGAAAAAATTACGTGTATACGCTTGTAGAATAATTGAAATAAAATGAAAATGAGGAGGTTAGAAATAAACTTGGTGTTGAACACTACGTTTGTTCAGAGCTGAGTTCAGACCCTCTTTGCATGGAAAACAATGCTACATTTTTCGTTATAAATTACAGTTTTTCATTAAAAGACTACAGTTTGGCAAAAAAAAAAAAAACTCAGTATTCCTTATTAATCCTTATAGGGCAATAGCAAACCACAGAGCACGACTAGGGAAAAGATAGAGGGAGTTATGTAGCTATCTATAGAATATCTCTCAGTTTCTTTATTGTAAAAATTGGGGCTCTTGTTTACTTTATGCTTATATCTGTATGACATAATGAGTACCCAAACCGTTTCTCTTTCATCTTCCAAATAGGGCTGCTCCATGATTTCATGGAAAAGCTTATTAGGTACATTGAGCTGGTAAGAGTGAATGGTAAAGAAAGCAGCACTCTTTGACCAAAATATCAAGTACAGAATTTCACGAACTTAAGGAGGCCCAAAGCAAGTACAAACACACCTGACTTTCACCAAAATTTTCCCAGCAGTTCCCACTTGTAAATTTTATACCTTATAAAGAACTGTGTGGTAGGTACTTTAATTTATCATTGTTCACCATTTCTGGCTTTCTATTATATGGCATCAGGATGATGATGACAGACACGACAAAAAAAGAAGATATTTTTATACAAGAACACAGAGTGTATTACATCTTTTCAGTGTCTGCGAAATTGGGCATGTAAAAAAGAAATTTTAATTAGGGTGGGTCAATGTATTACTACAAAGACTGTAATATTTATTATTTCAGTAAACCTAGAATATATTTTTCCCTATCTATCTATCTTCCTAATTTATAATCTAATAGAATTAGAACTATCTAATATAGAAGTAGTTGCAACTAAATAAAAATGTAAGTTCAGTGTCTTCCTACTAATGTAGGAAGAAAAAGCCTGTGTAATATAATATACTATACTGGTTTTAAAAAAAATAATAAAAATAAAAAGACTACGGGCGGAAGCATTGTTATTTGACAAATGTTTTGAAAATTAAAAACAATAATGATTATAAGGCTGACATTCCCCCTGTTTAAAATTTAATAGATATTAGAAATGAAAAATTGAGTTTGGGGTCTAAAGCCGAGCGTGGGTCCTGGCCTTAGTCTACGAGGCTCCGAGCCCCGACTGCGAGGGTTCTTCAGCGCATGCCTCGAGCGGGGCCAGTTTTTCCCAAATTTTGGAAGACGGGGAAAAATGGTCCTTATCCGAAAGGAGGGGCGCCCGGGGACTCACCGTCTGCCTACCGGCCCATAGTGTTTGCTTGACGAGGCGTGCAAGCTCTTTGAAAAAGTGATTGCAAGGCACCTCGTCAAGCATCTCGTGATGGTGGGGCCGGATCTGGCGGACAACCAGTACGGTTTCCGTCAGGGGCGCTCCACCAAAGGATGCGATCATGCGCGTGAAGGCTCTGGCGGAGGAAAAGCAGCTTCCCGGGGCGAAGTGGTGTTGGCGGTGTCCTTGGACCCCCAAGGGTTTCAACACTTCCCCTGGAGGGCATCAGGGAGGCGTCGGTATCACGAAGTGCCCCCCTTACCTCGCCGCATGTCGGGGAAATTTTTTTGTCGGAGGAGACCCGTCGTTCCCCCAGTAGGCGGTTCGGAGCGTGAAATGTCGGGGGTTTTCCGCAGGGGTCGGTTTTGGGGGAACCGTGGAACATCGGCTACGAGGGGTTGCTTGGGGTGCCTTCTTGGATGGGTCGCCGTAGTGTACGCTGACGAACGCTGTGACGGGGGCCCGGCAAGACGCAAGAGGCAACCCTGAGGGCCACGGCGGGGTTGCCCAAGTCGTTGAGCGAGCCCGGCGGAGGGCCGAAGTGGTCTGAAAAGCCCGGGGCCCCTGTTTTCCACGGGTTTCGGGGAGGAAGCCCCCTGAGAGATCTAGCCTACGGAGGGGCACTCGCAAAGGCATCAGCCCTCGACAGGTATTGGGGCTCGTATCGATGGCCGATTGGACTTTGGATATCATTTCCGAGGTCGGCCCCAATTTGGGTTTGGGGCAGGGTGCGTTGGCGCGGCTGCTGCCCAACATGAAGGGACCGTGATCCTGCGGGAACTCTATTCGGGGGTTGGCGGTCCATGGCCCTTTACGGGCCCCCCGTATGGGCGGGGGCCCTGAAGGCCAGAACTCGCGAACTGCGCGACCGCAGGGGGGGGCCCCTCGGGATCATAAGGGGGGGTACCGCACGATTCCTTTTGAGGCGGGCGGTCTCCGGCCCGGGAACTCCACCGGGACCTGGAGGGGGGGAGCCCTTGCGGTCGTACAGTGGCGAAAGGAGGGCGGGAGTGGGTCGGTGTCCCGAGGTTCGAGAAATCGTTTGCCCGGGAAAAACCCCAACCCCGCCAGGTCATAAAGGGGGAAAGGGGAGTAAGCCCGTTATGGAGGATTGGTCGAGAGGCGTTAGGGACCCTCTCATACGACTGACGCAGGGATCATTGGAAAGGATGTTTCGGGGACACCTGTCTGCCGCAAGGACCCAAAAGCCGGTGCCATCACTGCGGGGCCAGCCCGTGGACACGGCTCCCACCGTGGCAGAGGCCCGGCGTGTTTGAGCAGGGGCGAGCCCTCGTGGGGCCATCGGATGGGGGGTTCCCTCTCGCTGATACCCTGATTGCGGTATCGTGCGGAGCGAGAGGCGTGGAACGGCCGCTCCTTTGCGGCAATCATGCTCGCGAAGGAGACGGGGAGCGGGACCGGAGGGGTTTTAAAAACCCCGGCCAGGCGCCGGATTTCCCAGAACGACCCCCTCCTCCAAAGCGGGGCCTGGGGGTGATAGGTGAGGATTGACCCTAGCAGAAGCAGGGCCGGGGTTTCGGCGAGCGGGTTATGATGAGGTCTGCCCCCGTTTACCCACTACTGATAAGTAGTAATTGACAATTATGATTATTTTTACTTTTTTAATTAGGATAAAAAAAATTTCTCCAAGGGATTTTAACGTTGTAAAGAAACATTAATTTATGTTTTAATATCATCCCTTTAAATATGGTAATTTTACTTAAAAAAAAAGAATTTGTAAAGTCTAGAAAAAATGCAAAGACTTTCCTAGACACAAACGGGTTTTCTTTTTTTTTTTATTGGTAACCCTTTTTTGTTTTAAAAGTGTTTCCTAAATAAAAGTAAAAAAAACTTTTTAAAAAGGGGGGTAAAAAAAGAAGTATTACATAACATTTATTATTTACAGAAAGAAATTGGAAATTACTCAAAACCAGTCACGTCATACATAAATGATGATAAATTTTTTTCAATAAAAAAGTTTTTATTTTGGGTACATAGTTGTATATATGCCTTAAAACATTAAAAATTGGGAAAGGGAAAAAGGCATTTACAAAAAAAATTTTTTTTAAACCGAAAATAAAAA
>CADEBD010000564.1:0-23962 GCA_902825455.1 Arctia plantaginis
GGGTATTGTTGATTATTAAGTTTTTTTTTTGAAACTTTTTATAGCCTCTCGTAAGGAATTAGGTATTGGGCTACTATACCACTGACCAGACGGGTTAGTATATTATATATTTAAAAATTATGTAATAGTAAAAAATAATAAAGTTAAATTTGTATCAGAACATTGCAGTCTGCGGTATTCCTGGTCTATCTTTAAGAAAGAGCGTACTCCATCTCAAAGCCTGGCAACTCACTTGTGACTGAATTGCAGATGTCCACAGGCGGCGTTATTCCCTTTCCATTAAGTGACACTTTGGATTCTGTACCTTAAAAATTATACTACAAGCATAAAAAGCAGATAATCAACTGAGATCTCATTTATTCAACAGATTTATTCCGAGCACTTTTGGCGAGCTAGCAAGACCTTAAATAATATCTGAAATTCACATGACATTGTCATTTTTAACACTAAAATAACTACAGTACGACGGGTACTAAGCCGAGAACTCTTTCTTCCCTTTTTGCAAACAAATGATAACATATGTATAACTAACTAGCTGACCCGCGCAACCTTGTCTGCGTCTCTCAATAGTAATAAATTTTCTCCGTTTTTGAAACATTCTTCATTGGTGCTCCGCTCCTATTGGTCTTGGCGTGATGATATATAGCCTATAGCCTTCCTCGATAAATGGGCTATCTAACACTGAAAGATTTTTTTAAATCGGACCAGTAGTTCCTGAGATTAGCGCGTTCAAACAAACAAACAAACAAAAAAACTCTTCAGCTTTATAATATTAGTATAGATAATACACACTAACATTGGCCGCACGTAATTAATTAAATTAGTGCTGATCTGTGCAGACCTTCTTCATCATCATCAGCCTATCGCAGTCCACTGCTGGACATAGGCCTCTCCCATTGCACGCCACTTAGATCGATTTTGGGCTTCTCGCATCCAGCTTCTGCCAGCGATCTTGCGCAAATCGTCACTCCACCTGGCCTGTGGGCGTCCTACACTACGTTTGCCGAGACGCGGTCTCCACTCAAGAACTCGTTTACCCCAGAGGTGGTCGGTTCTGCGGCTAATATGGCCATCCCGCTGCCACTTCAGCTTGCTGATTCAATAGGCTATGTCGGTGACTTTGGTTCTCTGCCGGATCACTCATTCCTGATGCCATCCCTTAGAGAAACGCCGAGCATAGCCCTTTCCATAGCACCTTTGTGAAGACCTTTAATCGGCCTAACATTATTATAATTATTTCAATGTTAAATCTGTTGCTTTTCCTTTAAATAAATAAACAAATGTTGTCCTTAAAATGATTTGTAAACAAAATCATATAAATACAATACAATGCGCCAAAACACTATAATGATTAATCAAAACTCAAACTCAAAATATCTTTATTTCGTATTTTTTTTAAATCATGGAATCGTATTTTATGTAGACTCTAAAGTCATAGATCAACACACACAATACCAACAATCTGTTTTGTCAAATAGTAAGCAAAATAAATTTAATAAAAATTAAACTTTTACAAAAAATGGCTATGATGAAGCGACGTAGTCATCATTGTGGCTAAGCTCCGTAAATAAAGAAAAAAAAAACTTTAACAAAATCTGTGATATCTGTGGCATCCGTGCAGTCACTTGATCAAGGTCCTTTACGCAAAAATACTTATATATCTTATCATTGAAATTGAGCCCATGTATGAATTGACGAAATATTTATTTCACAATGTAAATATGAGTGTAATATACTAAATAATTCTTGCATTGAGTTCTAGTGAACTTTCTCATCACACGTCACACGTCTTTGAAAAAGTATTAACATAAACGAAACCAATCATATTGCATTAATAACGCTTGCAACCACCGACAGCTAATTACCTAATTTCCATAATCAAATTTATAAAAATTACAGCTTTGTAAACAAACGGTTTAAGCATTCTGTCTGTATACTGGTGGACAGCCTGCTTAAAATGAGCTTTTAAGCACGCTGTCCACCTTTTTTTTTTTCCGTGCGGAAATCCCCTCGGATACCACCTGTCGGTGGCATGTCGGACTCGAACCGACTAAAACCGCACGCCGTCTCGGGTACTAATAGCCGGGGAACCAGGTATACCCTAGAAAGGAAGTCCCTGGTACCAGCACGCTGTCCACCTGTGTTTTAAGTATACGGACAGAATGCTTTAACCGTTTGATAGATTTTCACATATTATACGGTGATGATATTCCGTATCCTTAATCCATCATTATTTTTATTTGCTATTCATTCCCTGTCCGTGTACTATTCATGTCCTTGTGGTGAGGGATTAAGAATACAGAGTGTCACCACCCCTATTCATCCCGTGTTGTTCTGCGTACTTTTCTCCCTTAGTCGGCACTAAGGGAGAAAACTACGCAGAACAACAGCAGATTAGAGAGTAGGAAAACTTCAAACCCTATACCAACCCCAGGCGGGTTGGCCAGCGTAGTATAGTGGGCCAAAATCTCCTTTCTAAAGAGAGGCCTTTTTTTTTTTTTTACCGGACCGTCACCCCGCCGGGGCTCTCGTTCGGCGGGGCGGTGTGTCGGACTCGAACCGACTAAAACCACACGGTGTGCCCTCTTTGCGCTTCCAGTTTAGGAGGGGTCCAGGTAGTTATCGCCTTCTGGACCCCTCCCAGCGCCGGCCCGCTCCTGGTGCGGGCTCCGTCTCCAGGACCTCTCTGTTTAGGCGAAGTCCGGCACACGCGGACGACGCCCCCTCGCGGGTGGCCAACTAATGCGGGTGAAGGGGAGAACCCATCCCGTCCACCCGCGGCCACACTCAGGGCGACATGAGGCGCAGGTGAGCGCGCCTCCGCCGCCCGGTTCGCCGGCGGCGGATCAGGTCCGAGTGGAGGTCGTCCTCCCGGGCCTTCTCCGCCGCCTCCTTCTGCGAGATTACCTCCTCGCAGAAGGTTGCGACCGCGGTAAAACTACTGTCGGTTCTAAAGAGAGGCCTATGTCAAGCAGTACACTATTAAAGGCTGTTGCTGTTTTAGTTGCTTTTGAACTTATTTATTATCTGTTATCCTAGTCTCAATATGCAAGGAGGAATATATACCTTCCCAATCACAACGCTTACATTACACCTCACATAGCTGTAAGTTAGCATTATAAAGGCATATCCCTAAGGCCGCCTCCCGTCTTACTGGATTAAGATATGCAAATGATATCGGCGACGCACAAGCAAGCAGACAAAACAAGCCATTCGACACACGTCCTGTATCTGTAGGATTGGATCGTGTGTAAACGGCCTAATCTCGCAGAATGGGTAATACTCGTAGAACGGGTTACAGGTAAGGGTGTGTTTAATTAAAGTGGATATTCTTAGGAGAAAAGAATTTCAGCATTTCCTGGAGGAGGAAAATTACTAGGCACACGAATTTATTCTTAAATTAAATTTGAACTCTTTCGTAAAAAGTTTTTTTTTAACATCTAAACCGTAGAGGGCCTGGTCATCGAAATCCAATCGTTTTGAATATCCGATATAGCTTGAACTGTCATTTTATAAACTTTTGTATATATATGAAACCTTATGGTTTGTTGTTGTCTTTTTTTTTTAATTTTAACTTAATAGACCACATTCATCATCAACAGCCTGTAATAGTCCACTGCTGGACATAGGCCTCTCCTTAGAAAGACAATGAAAAAATAATACGAGTATGTTCTTAATAGAACACATTGTTTTTTAATAATTATCAAACGCTGTTCTTAAAATCTTGACCACGGTATCCTTTTCTCAAAAACTCCAACACATAATAACTCGAAGAAGTGTGTTTCATTCAGTTAGCTATTTCTATAGCGTTAGACTACAGGGCAGAAGACATGTAAATTTTCTTCCACAGAGACAGTACTTATGACAGTGTGCTTAAAAATTCATCACGAAACTTTTGTTTATTTTTTGAGGCAGTCATAACTTGTTGCGTCCATTGGACAGAAAGCCGCAGACATTGGACTTTAAAAGCGATGAGACAATTTTATTCTTAGGAGGCTTTTAACTTGTAGCTTTAAGCAAACTGGACAATCGTCTAAAAGTTAATTCTCAATTATTTAGTGTATTAGTACTTTTTGTGGATAAGTGTTTTCATGGTCGGTTCGGCAGATAGATAGATAGATAAATACTTTATTTGTACACCAATGTTTTACAGACATTATACAGTAATTAACGACCGATGTAATGTACAAAGGGCGGCCTTATCGCTTAGTGCAATTTCTTCCAGACAACCTTTGGATGGATTCATTTTGAAATGGTGATAGGTATACCTACATAAATTAGAGAAGTAAATAAGGTCTTAACCTATAAAATATTTTTTATACATAAATACTACTAATCTATATTTATACATAAATACTATACATACATACGTTAATATATAAATACGCTAATTTTCAACTATTAGAGACAGATAATGCTCATATAGCATAGTCTTGAAGGTGGTTACGGATTGCGCACGTCTGATAGTAACCGGCAAGGCATTCCATAAACTTTACGGCGGTTAGTTACGGTGTGAAGTCGTAACAAAGCGACGAACAAGCATTTTTTTTTTCAAAAAAGACAACTTCCGCATTAGGAATATATCCTGAGTCGCGGGTCGACAAACATACATGAAACAGACACAAACAACACCCAGACTCAGAACGATAATTTGTGGATCACACAAAATGTCGTCCAATCAATCAATCAATCAATCAATCAGTTTATTTTCATTGCGAACATGGGTTTACAATTAGGTGTTACAGTTATAATATTTTTTTCTGCCACATTCTACCTTTAGGCATGCAATAAGATAACATTAATAACGAGTTGGGCTTATTTAATACATCATACTAGGTCAGAATTCTATTTTATGTCAATATCAATTAAAATAACAATTACAATTATATTATTAAAAAAATGAAAAATGTCATAATCATAATAAACAATGTATCACATTTATTAAAAAAGTGTATTAATAGAGGGTATGGTGTAGTTATTAAAAACATGAATTCTATTATATTTTCTCCGTTAAAAACTCAGTTACAGAATAGTATGCTTTCATTTCTAAAAATTCTTTTAACTTGCTCTTGAATGCACTTATGCTCAAGTTTTTCCATTGTTGCGGTAAATGGTTATAAATTACTGGAGCCATACAGAAAACACTTCTACGCATAAGCACAGTTTTTGCTTGGAGTAGGCGCAGTCTACTATTATCACGCCTGTTCCGTGTAACCGTATCCTCAAGCCGCGGAAATAAGCCTGGATTTGTTTTAACAAACATTGACATTTCCAAAATGTAAATGCTTGGCAACGTCAATACTTTATACCTCTGAAAGTAAGTTTTACAGCTATCACTTGTTTTTAGTTTAAACATTGACCGTATGCATCTCTTTTGACACTTAAAAGCAATTAATGTATCTGTAGAGTTACCCCAGAAAATGATGCCGTAGCGTAGATTTGAGGCAACTAAACCGTAGTATGCGGTCATCACTGTTTCTGTATTGACGATTGACGTTAACGTATGCAAAGCGTATGCAGAACTACATAATTTTTTGCAAAGCGTCTCTATATGTGATTTCCAATCTAGTTTTTTATCTATCGTTAACCCGAGGAACTTCGAAGTCGTAACATTTTCTATACTATGATTGTCAATGTTTATATTTTGGTATATATAACTGATTGGAGCGATCCGTTGACTGAAATGTATAATCTTAGTTTTATTTAAATTGATTTTTAAATTGTTAATGTCAAGCCAGTTTATTATGGATGTCAAGGAATTCGTAATGTCATATTTATATTGAGTTATATCATTATTACAAGATATAGTAATTGTGCTATCATCTGCGAAAAGCGTTACAGTATTTTTTGTACATTTTGGAAGGTCATTAATATCTATACTAATATTATAAAGCTGAAGAGTTTGTTTGTTTGTTTGTTTGTTTGTTTGAACGCGCTAATCTCAGGAACTACTGCTCCGATTTGAAAAATTCTTTCAGTGTTAGATAGCCCATTTATCGAGGAAGGCTATAGGCTATATATCATCACGCTAAGACCAATAGGAGCGAAGCACCAATGAAGAATGTTTCCAAAACGGAGAAAATTTACTACTATTGAGAGACGCAGACGAAGTTGCGCGGTTCAGCTAGTATAATATAAAAAGCAAAGGTCCCATTACGCTCCCCTGAGGGACACCGTACAAAACTTTCCGCTCATCTGAAAGATATAGCTCCTCTCGTTTAGTAGTGGGGTTTATTATTGCTATTTCTGTACGTTGTTTTCTGTTCTCCAAATACGATTCGAATAACTTTAGGACAGTACCTCTCACTCCATAGGCATCTAGTTTTCTAATTAATATATCATGTTTTACATTATCAAATGCCTGTGTCATATCACAAAATATTGAGCATACAGGTGTTCGTTTGTCTACTTTCATCATAACTTCATGAAGAAAGTTGAAAATTGCCAAATTCAAGGTTTTGTTTTTACGAAATCCATTTTGTTCATTGCACAATAGATTATTTTTTTCCAGATATAGGTACAGTTGCGTATGTATGAATTTCTCAAATATTTTGGAGAATATGGGAATTAAAGAAATAGGCCTATAATACTCCATAAGCTCCCTATCCTGTTTCTTAAACACTGGTTTTACAATTGACTGTTTAAGGGCATCAGGAAAAATACCCGAGGTTATACATAGGTTCATAATGTGACACAGATGACCGCTTATTTCATGTGCTACAACTTTAATGACCTTAGTAGTTATTCCATCATATCCAACGCTGTTCGTGTTTTTAAGCTTATGAATTATACTTAATATGTCTTGCGGTACACATGGGGACATGAACATAGATTTGCTTGTACTTAAAATGGGTGGGGTGGTTTTTAGAGACGTTGTTTTAGGCTGTATTTTATCGATAAAATAGTTATTAAATTCATTCGATATTTGTATTGGATTCGTAATAATAGTGTCATTTATTTTTAATCTATTTATCAAAGATTTTGGTAAATTTAATTTCGCCTGATTAATAATTTGCCATGTCGTTTTATTTTTATTCCTAGAATTATTAATTTTGTAATCATTTTGTGCTCGTTGAGTTAGAAACATAATTCTTTTTAGTAATTTTGAATATGATTTGAAGCGGGATTTATTTTCTGGGTTTGGCTTTAATCTTTGTAGCCATAGTAACTGCCTTTTCTTTTTGTTACATTTTTTTATACCACTTGATACCCATTTTGTCCTTTTAATTATATTTACCTTAACTCTAACTTTTGGGAAACATAAATTATAAAACAGTTGAAAGTCCTCTATGAAACTGTTGTAAGCCATATTTGGATTGAGGGTATTATAAATTTCAGAAAATTTTATAGCATTTAGACAGCTTTTAAATTTTAATAAGTTTTGTTGACAATAATTGCGTCTAAACCTATAATATTTATCAATTTTGCATACTTTATCAGTCGGGCATTTTATTAGCTGCGCTGTATGGTCAGAAAGAGCAAACTCTATAATCTCCGTTTTGCAAGGCTTATTAAAATTATGCGCAAAGTTGTCAATACATGTATGGCTCCTAATACGAGTCGGTTGGTATACCGCAAGTTTAAGGTTAAAGTTGAGCAAAATACGTTCAAATTCAAGTGACTGGTAATTCGATTTTAAAACATTAATATTGAAATCGCCAGCCAAAACAATATTTTTATATCGTCTTTTTGTGGCTACTTGTAAAACACTATGTAACCTACTGAAAAAATCGTTCAAATTTCTCATATTTGGTACTCTATAGATACAAATAATAGCAACATTAGATTTAACAATTTCTACGGCACTGCACTCAAAAGTTTCCGGTATTGACATTCTTGATATCCTCTCTAGTTCCTTCCATTCATATCCTTTTCTGACAAGATCGCATGATCCACCTCTTTTAGTATTTTTTCTGCTGTAATGTGAAGCTAAGACATAGTTAGGTATATTTAACAGGGATTCGCAGCCTTCTGACATAAAGTGTTCAGTGATGCATATTATATCAACATCAATTCCTTTGTCTGTTAATTCATTTATACATACTGTCAAGTTGTCGGACTTGTTTATTAAACCAGCTATATTTTGATGCATTACGTGTATGTGTCTAGTTTCGAAAAAGACAGTTATTCGAAGCTGTTTTCTGATTGTAAAGCATATTTACATCACTAGTGTCATTAGATTTTCCGTCAGGAGATTGTTTGTCAGTCAAAGGTATGTAAGAATATTGAAGATAGGTATTAATATTATTAATCATATCAAAAATGTCTCTAAACATTGTCAGTATTCCAAAATTATTAATTACGCCTGTACGATAATCAAACATTGTGTCGTCATAGCTTAGGTTTTGGTTTGAGTCAAAAAAATACGCATGTTCATGAGTCAGTATGTCTAGGTATAGTAGATTGTTAAAAGTTTCAACTCTTGAATTGTATAGATTAGAATAATTTGTAAATTTATAAGTTGGCGTACATATAATTGTATTGGTGTGAGTAATTTCAAGCAGTACCTTTCTTATATGCAATATTATGTCAAAATAAATATTAGTCATCCTAAAGTCATCCTCACCCAGCAGAATTAAACAATAGTCTTTCATTGTGTAATTACACAGCTTCTCCTTCAAATTATTTAGCATAGATTGAATATTTCCATTAGTTACTATGTAATGGCACAATTCTGAACCCTTCAGTGTCTTTTCTGCTACAGACAATATCTTATTTCTATTATTTGTGCTAAGTATACATATTTTATTTTTTGCCATACGTTCCTTTTCATTTTGTGATTTTAATAGACTGTTACATGGTGTTAGTTTTGATTGCCGGTCCTCGTCTAATAGTTTAGTATGAGGGGTAGTCTGCGTTTGTTTATTTTGTAAGACTTTGGGCATGTTCTCATTCGAATGAACAACATTTGTGTCAGCGTCACAAGATGATAAATTTACGCGCCTTGTAAGTTTTCTTTTACGTGTTGATGTGGGGGTTCTCGAGGTTGGACATTGCGGGGAAGAGCATAATTTTTTGTAGGCATCTATTGTTTTAAGTGACTTTTGTAGATCAGTTTTTAGTTGCATATTTTCACTGTTTAAGTTGTCTATCTCTTGATTTGCGCTCAGCAATTGCATGCTTAATTCTTGTATTTTTCATTCAAACCACTTATTACCATGTCATCTTCACTTTGATTCTGTAAGCTATGTTGGATGCTCATTATGGTTGAATTGAACAATGATTCCTCATATTTATTTGTATTACTTTCTATAGATAGATCATTGAGTGAGCTTGTTCTACGAGGTTTGCGATACGTTATGTTATTAATTTCGAAATCCATATTTTTGCTTGTTGTTTCTTAGTAGCGCCCTCTGTTATTAATGTAATGTATTTTCTTTTTAGTACAGTTACACAGTTCTTACTTTTTGCATTTATAGTTTGATGTTGTTTAAATGTTCTACCAAATAATGTTAGTTTTTACTTGAAAACATGGGATAGTCCTACAAAAAGACATCGTCATGCGTGGTTCGAACCGACACCCCCTTCGTCTTATACCCGTAAGATCGACATGCGTTCACGTTACGCTACAAGAAGCTTAGCAAATCTTGTCAAATTACGCACTACATTAAATGCAAGTGACTTTTAAAAAGAAACTTGTCGGTTACTATGATTCATAACATAAGAATTTTTTCCACATTCTTAACACTTTGTCACAGTAACCAAGATCACTTTTTATTATAATTGTCAATTTATTCAGCGTTTATTACACATTGAAGGTTATTATATTAATTTTTATTGATATTTTTCACTGTTTATGTTAACATTTTCACTGATAATTAAATATTTTTAGTTTTATAATGTTCCCATGTGGGGATCGGACCCACAACACTCTGCGTAGTAGTGAGCGGCGTGGCGACCGCTTAAACCACTACGCCATCTGTGCAGTAAGTAATTTTTATTTGTAATATATTTCATAATAGCAATACTGTAACCTAAAGGGGTTTTGTTGACTAAATATTTTATTTGTAGACTTTTCACATTTAGTACAATTTACGAGTGTTTAATTTTCAAAAATTCGCAATCCACTGAAAGTACTGTCTGTTTACTAGTATGTGTTTTCTTTTGCGATCTAAACATAAGAAAATACATAGTCAACAGAGTATATATTTCTAAATAAACATTAAACCCAGACAGAGAACAAATAATGGTGCTCATCACACAACATTTGCCCTGGGTGGGTATCGAACCCACGACCAGCTTAGCGGTCACGATCGCTAGTCTCTAGACCAGGGATACCCAAAGTGGTCCGTATCGACCCCTTGGGGTCAAAATCGGTTTCCCACATCCCATTGGATTGACATAAAAGAAAATTGATTTGGATCGACGAGGTTTGAAAAACAACCCCTATTAATAAACACAAGTTCTTATTTGAAATTTTCAATACTGTATGAGTTGTGTTACGTGTACCAACTTTTCAATATTTATTTTGTTCAAATTTGGTCAGAAAATTATGTAAGTTTACTCACTCAACCAATGACAGAGTTTTTAAATTGGTGTTAAGCAACTCTTTCGTTGCCTTTCACTTAGTGAATGAGGTTACCGGAGCACAAATCCCCCCTCCCGCTGACTCGAGCGGAAGGGACTCCAAGGGCAGCAACGCACTTGTGACTTTTGAGTTGCAGCTATTCATGGGCGGCGGTAGTTGCTTACCATCAGGTGAACCGTCTGCACTTTGACGACGATTTGTGTAACGGACTGATATTCCAACGATCACGGGTTCGTTGCCCGCTCAAGTCAAACATTTGTATGCAAGAACATTTAATGTTTGATTTGGTCTGGGTGTTTCTATGTATAATACGTATGTATTTACACAAAAAAAATATATTTGTAATTATATCAATTGTCTAGTACCGATAGTACAAGCTCTGCTTAGTTTGGGACTAGATGGCGTTGTGTGAATGCGGTAGATTATTATTATATAATAATTTACAAAACCACGAATCAATCATCCCGAAGTCTTACAAATCGATTGTCTTAGAACAATTAAGGAGTATCAAGTGGGCGAGTAATTTCTCCAACAATGTTTCCACACTGCTGGCAATCAAGGGCAGTGTCCTTGTTTAAACAAGTTCGATTTGTTGCCTGTTGACTTAAAGGGATGGGCGCAGCTGCGATTATATGTAGGTCAGTGTAACGATGATTATAAACTGTGAATTATGTAGATAAGACTTATGAATTTTGGTATATGTAGATATCTATAATTGATAATATTATTCTATGATATATTACATAGCGTTATCTAGACCCAGCAAACTGCAATACTGTTACAAATTACCTACGCTAACTATTACATACCTATATCTATAAAAGAAAGTAACAAATTAAAAACATAATTAAAATATGGCTTAACAGTTTGGCTATGATGATGTAGAAAGCTTTTTGCTGGTAAGAACGTAGTTCAGGTTTCAATACACACACACAAACACACAAATACATACACACACACGCGCACATGCACACGCACACGCACAGGCACACTAACACGTACACGCACACTCACACGCACCCACACACATACACACACACACACATGCGCACGCAAAATTAATAAAAGATCTTTGTAAGTATTATTCAATGTTTCTTTGTATGTTCCACGTGATTATTGTAACAACTTATTGTACCATGTTTTTGGGAAGGAGCTGATCCCCGATATACTGCTCACGCTGGTTTGGGAATCAGGGCTTGCACTTGAATTGTTAAATATCATTTGTTACAATAAAATTTATTATTATTATTAAGAAACTGACAGACTAATTCAGTGACCTGCTGAAACTGCTGGGTCTAGAAGCATGAAACTTTGCACAAATTTTTCTTAGGTGACGTAAATGTGCAATAAAAAAGATGTTTTTTTAAATACCACCCCTAAGGTTGCAAAATGAGGGTTGTAAATGTATGTTAAATTTCGTTATTTTAGGTAGTAGTGGCGTTTTCAAACTCACAGTAATAGCCTTTATTAAGAGTCATAAAAAAATTTTTACTTACTAATTTTTCAAAACTACCCTTAAAGAGTTTGAGTTGAGTTTTTTGATTTTGTTTGAGTTTGTATGTTTGTTTGTACAATGTTTTTTTACTTATTGATTCCGAACTCTCAGTGTAATTACTACGATGTCTGATGTCGACCATCTCGCGGACGAAGTCGCGGGCAAAAGCTAGTTAGTAATATTAATGAGTCATATTATTTAGTACTTTTGATACATTTTTAATTTTTTTATCAATTCCAATTTCAAAAATCGCTTTCTGTTTGAACCACCATTTTAGACGTGTCGCTTAAACTATCAAACTTTTTTTTTTCAACGGGATGAAAGATCCTCATAGATATCCATGGGGTTGCAGGCAAAGGGGTTAGTCGATTTCTTACCGACTTAAAATCACCCCAGTGTTCCTTTGCTTGCCAATGGTCGGGGAGCGAGAATCTCAATTACATTCTTACACCAATCCAGACTGTCAAACTAGACCCACACCTCTAAGTCAGCGTCTCAGTCTGTTACAGACTACATTCGAATGCTCAATACATTCTTGCCTGTTTCCTCTTAAATTCTACAAACAAGTAATGTTTTCTTCTCTTATCTCACTCTCTATGTAACTAAATGTAATCTTGCAATTTAATACTCTCCGGTTCCTCAAGACAATATACTTTAATGAAGAGTTTATAAGCCGAGCAAGATATTACCCCAGTCTTAAATGCAGTATTAATCGAGTACTCAAGTTGGTTTAACTCGATCACAAAATCGATTAGGGAACTTCGAGCGCGAACGTTTATAATCGCATAATCTAGAATTATCTAGAGAGATCTCCGAAATAAAAAGTCAGGGAATACATCGGTGTATTGCCGCGCAATTTTGTTAAGAGATAATGTTCCCGTAGTCGCCTAATAATATTAGCATATCCTAATACGTGCCCGCGAGGCAACTTCAGCTAAACAACACTAGTGAACACTGAACAGCCCTGATACTAGCTAATATTGGTACAATAAACAACCGACGCGGCCTAGCAAACAAACCATAGAGAACGATACCATAGACTCGTAATTACAGATTAACTATAATCTATAAATAGATGTAGTGTAGTGTAATTGAAATATGTTAATTTGTAACTCCATGTTGTTGAGTTTGTTTATTAAAGAGACTAGCTGATGCCCGTAACTTCGCCCGTGCGGAAAATAAATTAATCTTGCTTTGCCGACTGTGGCCGCGTAGAAAAGGAAGGTTATGTGTTTGACCTGTATATACATAGGTCTATGTACATATGTTCGTCCTTATATCAGAACACAGAATAAAGGAAGAAGAGAAGAAGTTTTCTAGAGCACTATTTTTTGGAACGAAGTTCCTTATCGCGCATTACACGCTCTCAGTGGATCTCTCTAGACAGAAAAATGTGTAACAAGACTTTTTTGTGACACTTTTTGCTATAGTACGCACGCACTTGCTTAGATCTTTTAAATTAAGAAATGGATTTTAATGCAGTTTTCTGTAAAAGAAAGAGTGATTTAAGTAGAAGGTTTATATGTATAATACATGCATGTTATAGTGGAGATAATTTTAAAGATTTGTCTTAAAAACATGGTTTTAAGCGAAAAAACTTACATTGCAAACGCTGGCTAATCCTTACGAGATAGACCAAAATAATGTACTACAGAATTTTATATCTTAAAAAGATCTACAAAAAAGTTCGTGATGGCATAAGTCTGTTTCCTAGTTGTAACCCAATTTTCTTTTAAATATAACAAAAAAAAAGGGTTATTTACGAAGCTATTTTAAACAAAACCGTAAAACAGTTAAGAGATCGCTCGAGTGCGCTTTAGGGTTGCAGGAAACCTAGCTTTTTCCTCATGACATACCGTTCCTTGCCACTATTGATCTAGACTTTGCGTATACAGGTACATCAGCAGTTGATACCACGGAGGGTATACTTAGAGGTCGACCTTATGGAGTGGAGTGGCGTTAATGTGGCGCAGGAATGCTTTTACAGATGTGTCAGTGGTTGAGTGCAATATTCCACGTATTAGTGCAATCAAAGTGACAATTGATGGTCACGTTTATCTTATAATAATAATAATAATTTTTATTTGACCAATATTACAGTGTAGGACATTTCAGTTTAACATAGATCTTAGACAATAATTAGACTAAATTACACTAGCGTAAATTTATAGTAGTGTTATTTTATTCTTATGACTGTGTAGTATGATTCATATGTTTGATTTTCTACACATAAAGATATTAAGATTTTGTTAAGAACTTTAGTCGCTGCCTGCCTGAACTAGGGTAAACCTGTGTTTCAGGCGATCGCTTGACATTGAATTTTTAAGGTGGAAATGTAAGATAAACATAACAGATCACAAGAAAATATAAATAATACTACAAAGTGTAACACGTACGCAAGCAAATAATAGAAAATAATATTATACAAAAACTATTTAAGACTCATTTAACAATTGCCAATACATTTTAAATTTACCTAAATATTCTGATAACATGATCTTACATTTTTTATTATTGAGGCTGTATATATTTAGTATTCTATTAATTTTATTGTATAAAAAATGGTTATGGTTAGTCTTTACGTGGCTACAAACTCAAGAACCAGCGAGTTTTCACGGACTGCTGTAGTGAGGTTTATGCTATTGTTGACAATTACTCAGTAGAAGCTGTATTTATGTTGGGAGATTTAAATTCGCACTCGGACGAATTGTTCTGCGATGAATTATTTAGCTTATGTGCGTATAATCAATTGACATTCTAGGCAGCAATTCGAACAATTATACGTTTATTAGTGACGTGCACATGTGTACGTGGTGGCTTGATGACTGCGTTTTTAGTCATTCGCGTAACAATAACAAATATATCTGTTAGATATGATACATTTTGGTCTGATCATCGGCCCGCTTGTTATTTAGTGCCAGATAAATTGAATTGTTTGTATGACTAGATCGAATTTGTATAGTAATACCATAAATAAAGTACCATACGTATTCAGAGGAACCGATTTTTTGAGAATATGGCAGCATGTATCGTTACGCACGATACATGCTGCCATATTCTCAAAAATCTGAATTGTACATCTGCCTCAAGTATCTGGAGGTTCCTTAGAACCCTGGGTATAGGCAAATCCGAAAAAGAAACCTTCCTCCGACCTTTAATTTGGATGATGTTAACCGTCATTTCTCCTGATCATTGTAGTTGGATTACCAAATCAAATGTCGGACGTTACAGTTCCTGGCGGACCTACCACGTCCCAATATTGAAGCTTTCAGTTTTCTTCAGTAGAACCAGGTATTCCGTCAGCATCAGCCTATATATCATATCATAATCCGGTAGGCTATGTCGGTCACCTTAGTTCTCTGCCGGATCACCTCATTCCTGATATGATACCTTAGAGTAGGTATAGCGCTTTCCATAGCACGTTGAGCGACTTTGAACTTGTGGCTCCGTATGTCATGTCGGTTAGGACGCACTCATTAATAGCATCCTAACAATCATTGCCGACGGATATGACTCGACTATAATAAAAAGCCTGGTCAGAACATGACTAAATTAAACTAAACAACAAATAGTGATAGTTACACTGTAGACTACTAACATAGGTTAAGAAAAACTGTACAGTAACACTATGAACTCTGTCTGAATAAATAAAATAATTCTTTTTATTATTCCTCATCTAATTAAATACGTTAGATACGTTTTGCATTTAATGTAGATTATAATTGCTCTTTACAGCATATCATTAAAATTAATTTTTAGAAGATATTAGAGGTTTAAAATGCGGGGCCCAACGACCGTCAAGCCGTACGGGTGGCAGCGGTCAGCAGAATCGGAGCTGCCTATAAATATTGCATTTAAAGATGTCCTGTAGTATTGTCCTATCATAATCAATCATATATATATAATCATATCATAACAATCAGTTACTCCACACTTACACCACATTAGTAGTATCTACATTGCACCCGTGCGAAACCAGATCGGATCGTTAGTACTGCATAAATGATCACAAAAAAGATTATTATTTGACATATTTTTAAACTCAAATTAATCGAAAACATGACATCAAAGGATGGGCCTTTACGTTGGTTACAATGGGTGTGCGCGCATGCAAGTGAATGCGGCAGCCGATGCGACAAGCGCGCTCGCGTCCCTATAAAATTCAAAAATGGAGGTATGGAAGAAAGCGCACGTCGTACATTCTGAGAGTTTTGTCCCAACACAATGGCGACATGGCGGGCTTGTATAGAAATTCGCTCTAGTTTATTACGGAATACGAAGCTTGCAAATCTTTTGTTGACATTGTTAATATATGCTACTGCGCTATTGTTTGGATGTTTTATTGTTCTTTTAACGATTTGTATTGTATACAATTAATTTTTACAGTTTACATCAGCATTATCATGTCATTTACAGCCTTTAATACTCCACTGTACTGCTGGACATGGACCTATCCTTAGAAAGGACCACGCTGGCCAAACGTGTCGGCATAGAGTTTGTTT
Organism: Arctia plantaginis; assembly: GCA_902825455.1. Taxonomy (NCBI): domain Eukaryota; kingdom Metazoa; phylum Arthropoda; class Insecta; order Lepidoptera; family Erebidae; genus Arctia; species Arctia plantaginis. The sequence continues at coordinate 16,526 of CADEBD010000564.1, forward strand.
CAAGTTTTCTTCTCTTTGCAGTGCTGTTGTCCTGAGTAGTTTGCTCCCTTAGTCGGCTTTTACGACACCTACGGGATGAACAGGGGTGGCACCACTTCGTATTCTTAATCCGTCACCACGCGGATTGACAGCTTATTAGGATTACAGTTACAGTTTATGTTTAGTCTGTCAGTTTAGGTACATGATTGATTTTCATACTCTCCAGTCTCCGAGTCTTGGGGCCCTACTTCAATGATTCTTAAACTTACTGCTCCCAAACATAATCTTAACAATGATGATTAGGAATCGATGACCCATATCATCATCATCATCATCAAACACTCATGTCTCTATCCCTAAATGGATAACAGCGGTATATCAAACGCTCACATTTTGCCGTCTACAATTTATCCCGCTGACGGCTTGCCCACAAGCCCATTAACTATCATTAACCAAGCACTTTGGACATCAGATGGGCAAATTCGGGGTTCAATATGAAAGGTAATGTTGTTAAGATAGGAAGGCTATAGCAGGAAAGGGATATAGCTTACAGGAATGTATTGGGCCTCGATCCCTTCAACTATAGATTTAATGAAAGTAAAGTATCACGTTTTACTGCTGGCTAATGATATGGCTTTAAAAACTTATTGTTTAAAAACAAGTTAATAAAGCCATGGCTTTATATCGTGGCGAATTATGTAATCGAGGTTTACATAATTCACCACGATATTCGTTCTTCACTCCTGATATCTGAGGAGATACTTAGACTGCACTGAAGGCGTAGTGGTTAAAGCCGTGTACTGCGCTGACCGTTTAGGTTCGATTTTCTGATTCACAATTCTTGTTCTGAGTCTGAGTGTTCTTTGTATCCGTTTCATGTATATTTATAAAGTCCCCCGCAATATATCCTGATATTCCTAGTGCGCGAGTTGTCCTTTAAAAAAAGATTGGTCAATCATATTAACAATCCGGATTGTATGGCCATCGTAGACACACAATTCTAATAAAAATAAAGACCGTTAAAGAAACTGGCAACACCCCTGAAAACGCAACTTTTTTTATAATCCCAATTTAAAGAAAGAAAATTAAGATTTTGATGAAATTAAACAGTATTTTACAAAGTTTTATGATTAATTTCAAAGCATTTGAAACCTTTGCAAACGTTCCTTTAAACGAATACCAACAAATATTTATTTAAAAATCGGTTTAAAGGTCCCATTATAAGCACTCTCAAGCAGCTCTTAAAAATACATGTCTGGTAAGCAAGTAAACAGTCAAATATAGTATTTTAATATAAATTGTTGCTATGTTGCTATGTTTAAGTAATAAATTTTTGGAACGCAGTTTATTATCGCGCGTTATACACTCTGAGCGGAGGGTTGAAAGACCGAAAAATGTGTAACAAGACTTTTTTCCGACACTTTAGGTGACGCATCAACGCTCACATCTTTTTCATTTTTTAATATATAAATATAGCAAACGTCTACCAAAAAGCGAAAATGCTTCGTTCCGGCTGGGGTCCATGGACCCTCATGCCGTTTTTTTTAATTACTCTTTAAGTTTCATATGTATCAGTATTAAACATAAACATTGAAACTTTGGATTAAAAGGGGTTCCTTCTATCTGGCAGAATCTTGAAACTCCGAAATTTACTTCGCATAACACACTTGGCAGAAACTTCTTTAAAGGAATAAAAAATAAAAACTTTAAGGCATAAAAAATATTGAGAATAATGTTCGGCCGAATGTTTATTTGTCTGAATTTACAATGGCATACTTTTTTGGAATAATTTTATTTAGCATAATCACCGTTGGCAGAGTTAAAATTCCGCATAATTTCCTTTGGAATATTTTTAAAGGCATATTGCCATAAAATAACATTTTTAACCTTAAATTAAAATATTATCTTAAAAAAATCATGTCTTGCTACAAAAGTTTGTGGCAGAAACGAATCGCCGCAAAACCGACTCCATGTAGTCTTGTCTGCAATTCCCCTTTTTTTTTCTTTTTTTTAAACGTGCGGAAATCCCCTCGGATACCGCCTATCGGTGGCATATCGGACTCGAACCGACTAAAACCGCACGCCGTCTCGGGTACTAATAGCCGGGGAACCAGGTATACCGTAGTGTCTGCAATACCCCTAGAGTATAATTTAAGGCCGCGTAGGCGCAGAGGGGCGAGGCGGCCCGCGAGCTGAGGCTGGCTGGCGAAGCTGCGCTGATGAACGTTGAATTCATCTGCGACGATAAGCTCGCGTGGGACCGCCAGAGCTCCGCAGCGCCGGAGGCGTGACAGATATGCTGCATTCTTGCTTGCATGCTGCATGCTTGCCTGCATTCCTGCTTGTATGCTGCGTGCTTGCCTGCATGAATGGCGTATGCTTGTTTGCATGCTTCTTATAGAGAAATAAAAACCAAATCCGTCGCGAAAAAATATATTTGTTCAATCAATCAATTTTATTTTTATGGTAAGAAATACAAAATGATAGTCTAGTAGTAGTAATGATAGTATTTCAATTGTTATAGATATGAAATATATGCCAAAAGATGATTCTCACTGTAAACTTTCTGAGATATGATAGTTCTGCGTTTTAATGACTATCGATATGAAATGATGATGAATCAAAGACGATTTTGACTATGAACTTTCGGCGATATGATGGTTCTACTTTTTAATTATTATGGATATGAAGTTTATACCTTAAGATAATTATGGCTTACAGAATTATGAGTTTTGTATGTATGATAAATGAGTGTCTGCCAAACGATTTTCTGCGAAATGTAGTTTATGCTATCCGTTGTTATGCAAAATAACATTATAACATAAAAAGTTCTGCTATTAAGGAGGGACCCGGATTAAAAAACATTAATGGTAGTAACTTTCATAATTTCAATAGATTTCTGAGTGATTCTCTGTTTATTGAGCGGACCACACGATGTAGATATGTATCTCTCTTGACGTAAATGTTTCACATAGTAATTCACGTCAAAATATTACGAAATAAGGTTTAAAACCCGGGATTTGAAATGTTTTTTGTGATATTCTCTGCAGATGACATGATCTCAAGCCCAAGAAAAGTGAAATACGAAATTCCTTCCTTTTGTTTAAAAGATTTTTTTATCAATATACGTTATGGTTTAAGTTTAAATTGCTTTGCAAACCTGTTTCGTACTTTTAATGAGCTACCAAGAAATGTGTATTTACAATATTTACCATCATATATCAAAAAACCACGGAAGAGTTTTCACATTGTCTATGCGCCACCTGTGTGAAGTACAGAAAATCATTGTAATGTTTAAGTTGAAAGAGATTGTAAGTTAAGAGCGCCATCTATGTAAGAATAACAACTAGTTTTAGGAAGAAACCAGAACCTGATATTCTACTATAATTACCAAAAAAAGCAAGAACCGGTAATGGTCAGGTTGATCAAAGACCTAAAGATTATAGACTGATCATCACAGGGAACACCGAACATATGATACTAGTCGATACCAGAGTGCTCGGGGCCATCTCTAATCAGTGAATTATGTCATCAAGAGGCCTAATACAGGCATTTTAAGCATGTATGTAAATAAATATTAAAAAAAAAAAACTATCATCGGTCAATAAGTTAATAGAACTTTTTTTTCCATGAAATTCTCCAATTGTCGTCTTTGCCCATCTATACATCTAAACAAATAAATAAAATTGGAGTGTCTGTTTGTAATATTAAAATAACCGCTTTTTACTAAATGCATATGTATGTTTACACGGTACATATGCCAAAATAACATTTTTTTACAATTTTTGTCTGTCTGTCTGTCTGTCTGTTTGTTCCGGGTAATCTCTGGAACGGCTGAACCGATTTCGACGGGACTTTCACTGGCAGATAGCTGATGACATAAGGAGTAACTTAGGCTACTTTTTTAGACTAGCTTCGCCCCGCGGCGTTGCCCGCGGTTATAACAACAAACGTGGGTAACACCGCGGTCTCAGCTAGTATCTAATATAATAACCTGCATATTTCTTATTCAAGGGAAACTCCTACAACTAATAAAACCCCTTAAAGAACGTAAGGCGTTTATTTCTACTTCTTTTCTAGTTTGCAGCGGTGGTGCAGCGGTAGCGTATGCGGCTCCTGTGCTGTCTCGGCTTCGATCCCGGGTCGGACTAAATGTTTGTATGATCTGGAAATATTTGTTTGAGTTTTGGGTGTTTTCTATATATAATATTTATGTATTTACAAGTATTCTATCGGTCAATCTAGCTTTCATAGTACAAGTTCTGCTTAGTTTGAAACTAGATGGCGTTGTGTGTTAAATGTTCGAAATATCATTATTATTATTTCTTGTTATAACATAATTCATTGGGAACCTTGGTATTTGTGCTACCACAACTACTTGAAAATAAAAGTTTTAGAATGACCCCGGCCAGCAAACACGAAAAAAAAAAAAAAAAAAAAAAAAAAAAAAAAAAAAAAAAAACAAAAAAAAAAAAAAAAAAAAAACAAAAAAAAAAAAAAAAAAAAAAAAAAAAAAAAAAAAAAAAAAAAAAACCCCAAAAGGAAAAAAAAAAACAAAAAAAAAACAAAAAAAAAAAAAAAAAAAAAAAAGGAAAAAAAAAAAAAAAACAAAAAAAAAAAAAAAAAAAAAAAAAAAAAAAAAAAAGAAAAAAAAAAAAAAAAAAAAAACAAAAAAAAAAAAAAAAAAAAAAAAAAAAAATAAAAAAAAAAAAAAAAAAAAAAAAAAAAAAAAACAAAAAAAAAAAAAAAAAAAAAAAAAAAAAACCCAAAAAAAAAAAAAAAAAACAAAAAACAAAAAACCCAAAAAGTTTTTTAAAGTCAAAAATTAATAATTTTAAAAATTTAAATTTATATTTTAATTTTAAAAAGGGCCCTTTTTTCTAGTTTATATTTTCCTAAATTTTAATACAATTAATAACAAAATTTTTTTGGGTTTTAATTTTTTAAACATTTTAGTTAAAAATAAAATTTTATCACGCTTTAATGAATGATTTATAATTTTATTTTTTTTCAAAATTTATTGGTGGATATAGGAAAAAAAACATAAAAAACAAATTTTTTTTTGGAAAAATTAACTAAATGAAAAAATTTTTTTTTAAAAAGAAAAAAAAACCCCTTTTTTTTTTTTTTGTAAAACAGTTCGCGACACCAAAATCCCATTCCTGGAATTTTAACAAACATAAATTTAAAAAAAAAAAAACCGGAATTTTTATCTAAAATAAATCAAAAAAAAGGTAAAAAAAAACAGTTTACCTTTAAAAAGTGAAAATTAACCCTAAAACAAAATTTTTTTTTTTAAAAAAAAAAATTTTTGGTCGTTCGAAAAGAAAAAACGAATTTACATACCCAAAAAATTAACAACCCCAATAATAAAAAAACGGCTTTAATTTAAAAATAAAAATGAGGGTTCTATTTGGGCCCCTTATTTTTTTTTCTTTTTCACGATATATTTCCCTGGTTAGGGGAAGTAAAACCCTAAAAAATAAATATATTTAAAATTTATTAATCAATAAAAATTAATAAGGTTTTTAAAAAAATTTTTAAAACAGTTCTAACATTAAAATTTGCGAGTTAAAAAAACACAGGGTTAACAATTTCCCCAAAATATGCATTTTTATTTATACAAATGTTTATTTGTAAAAAAATCCTTCAATCTTCCAGGTTAAAAATTTCCCGATTTTACTGGACGTTTTAAAAAGCTTAGTTTTTAAATATTTTTGTCTCAAAGGGGTCCCTTAAACCCCCCCTTAATAAAAATTCCTTTTTAAAAAAACTTTTCATCTTTTACTTTTAAAAGTTTTTAGTTTATTCAGGATTCCTTTTTAAATTTAAACTTTATTTATTTTTTCAGATGGTTTTACATTTTTTTTTTTTTCCCTTTATTAAGAAAATTTTAACAAAAAAATTTTTCCCAAAATCTCAAAACCTTTAATATTTTAACCCACCCTATTTCCATATTCCCCTTTGCCGCCCAATTGTTCTTTTGTTTAAATCAGAATGGTAAATTAATTTTATCTAATTCCTACCGGGTTTTTGGAACCCATAAATCTAGGGGGGGTCAAAAGTTTCGAAATAAATAAACACTTTTTCCCAAATTAAAGAAAATTTTTAAGGATTAAAAAAGATTTGCCAAATTTAAGTTTTATTTTTTGATTTTAAAAGTGGGTTAAAAAGTTGTTATTCAACATTGGGCAAGATCTTAAACTATCCCCTTTTTAAATATACTGTCACGGCTATCGATCCTAATACTTTAATTTAGAGGTTATATTTGATAGATTTCCCCATTTAAACCCCAAATAAAAATTTCAAAATTACGTATTATTTAAAAAAACCCCAAATATGGCCACATACAATTTTTTTTTTGAACTTTTTTTACATTTTGGAGGTGTTTTTTTCAAATTTTAATTAAATAAAATTGTTTAAAATTTCCCCAATAGATTTAAAAAAATTGCAAAAAGAACCCCTTCTAACCCATGTTTTTAAACCCACTAACACGTTACCACAAATTTGTTCGAGTCTGGGTGTTTTTTGCCGTTTATGTATTTTTAAATCCCCCGGCGCACAGGGTATATTTTAAGGGGTTTTTTTAAAAAAAAAAAAAATAATCATTTTGGGGTTTATGAATTTATTAAAAACGGATTGCACTATTTTAAAAATTAATGTTAATGATATGTTATTTTCAAAAAAATTTTTTTTAAAAAAAAGTACAAGGAAAAAAAGAAAAGGAACCCCTTTACTAGGAAAATTGGTAAAAATGGGACGAAAAAAAGTCCCAAAAACTAGTTTTTGGGGGGGTTTTGTTTCGAAAGATATAACTTTTTTAAAAAAAAGTTTTGGTTTGAAAGGCCCAAATTTTAAACTACTAGTCCATTTAAAAAATTTTCAGGTTAGAAAACCCAAAATTTAAAAAGAGGAAGGGTAAGGTTTTATAGACAGCTTAAGACCAATAGGGCGGAAGCACCCAATGAAGAATTTTTTTAAAAAAAAAAAAAAACGGAGAAAATTTTCTATGAGAGACCAATGTGTTGTGTCAGCTATTTTAATATTCCCCGTTGTAGAGGGATCACCCTCAAAATATCAGAAGCACAAACAAATTCATTGGGAAAAGTAAATCACGAAACGAAAAAGAAACAGTCCCTTAAATAAAAATTGGCTTGTATTTAAGGACTGTTTAACGGTATTTAAGGAGGGTTTTTCGAGGGGTTTATCAATAAATAAAGATAATCGAGTATTTCAGAAAAACACAAAAACCCAAATTATTTTTTCTGCTTGTTATATATCCACTACTTCAGCTTCAAAAAAAAAAGTATAAATAGGGCCCTTTCCGGGAGATACATTCATTTAATCGAACTGTCGAAAAGAAAACATCCAAATGGAAAAAAAAAATAAGAGCTGTCTCAAGTACCTCGCCTGAAAAAAAAGTCTCCAAAGACATACACAGCGACTTAGAGGGAAAAA
>CADEBD010000565.1:0-24952 GCA_902825455.1 Arctia plantaginis
TTCCAGACTGTTATAAAAAACACACTGCCCAGGATGTCGACAATTTTGTCGCGAACTTGAGGGCGGACAAAAATGTCACCTAGTTGTCACGAAGCTACTTGCGCCCACCTTCATATTAACTCACAGTCTGGACTAGAGTGACAAAACAGTCATAGTGACAAAAGTCACTCGTGCACTCACTAGACAGGGGACAAAATCACAGTGAACTGTGATTTATAATTCCATTTTTTTCGTATGTAGATTAGGGTTACTACTTACTCATGCGTAATTGCCAAAAAGCTGTTTTCAGACGATGTATAAAGAATAGTGTCTTCATTCGCCTATATAATAGTAAATCTAGTAATTATTTTATTATATATACAGCTACTATTCCCGAAATAATAATTAAAAAAATAATAGATTTACTGTTAAATTGCGTCTATCCTACCTACCTAGCACCCCTAACCTACGTACACAAAAATCGAATGATAAATCACAGTTCACTTACTGTGATATTATCCCATGTCTAACGCGCACCTCTAAAAGTTTTGGCAACACTGAACACTGAAACTGTTTAGTTGTCAAACGCCATTTTCTACAGCTAGGTTTTGCTAGCTGAGTTTATTATTATTGTCTTTTTATCAATAATATTAATGGTCAGTGGATCGTTCCTATAGGCTTATTTCAAAAAAGTCTTTATACAGTTATAAATAACTCATGAATGATTAATACAACAACTCTTCTTGTTTAAAAGTGAACTTCCTGTGGGGCTTTTAATGTTTTAATATTTTTATGATTTTATCGTGGTAGATCATGTCTGTGAGTGAGAAAGTTTCGTTATCGGACGCTCTGAGCAATGTGGATGTGTTGGACGAGCTTACATTACCAGGTGAATACGTATTTTAGTTATTAATTATGATTCATATTGTCTTAAGCAGTAGGTGGGGCCGATATAGATAATTACTAAAGGATGTGTTTTTTGTATCTATGGAGGGTTATTACCTAGGCAAATACTGCTTTTAATAAGTTTAGTCTAATCAAATTAGTTCATCACAGTCAAATATTGGTTACACACACACATTTGTACAATTTTAGACTTGTTTTTTGTTGCAGTAGGTATTTTTTAAGTTTGTATTGTTTTTATAGTATTGTTGCGGGAATGCTGACGCAACGTTTTGAGTTATCGGGACTGTAGTGCGCTGTGAACCACAGTTGTCCCGTGGTCGTCTTGTATACCGTACTACAGCACACCCATATATATGGTATACAGTCGTGATTAATAAATTTAAATAAGTTGTTCATAGACTTATTATTTCTCTCTGTACATATACGCAACCCCAGTAATAAAGGAACAAAGTAACGACCAGTTACAAAAGTGGTGACCCCGACGTGATCTGTGATTTGGTAATTTTAAAGAACTTTTGTGATATTGTGTACAGATTGAGACTGTTTAGAACGGGCAACTCACTTGTGCTGTAGTGTTGTTTTTTAATATCGGTACTTATACGAGTCGTGATTACGTTAAACATGCCTACCGAAGAAAGAAAAATAGCCACCGAAGAGTATCATTTATCCACTATCTCCGTCACGGCAAGAATACCTGAGTTTTGGAAGAAGTCGCCGAAAACCTGGTTTATTCAGGTAGAAGCAGTACTACAACCGCAGAAGATGTCTGATGAAGCGAAATATCAAGTCGTTATATCGAAATTAGGCCAAGAAGTTATAGAGCAGATCACAGAAATTTTATTAAATCCGCCAGAAAAAAATAAGTATGAAAATTTGAAACAAAAATTAATATTGATTTACCAGGAGTCGGAAGAACGACAAGTAAAGAAACTAATAGGCGAAATGGAGTTAGGAGACCAGAAACCATCGCAGTTATTGAGAAAAATGCAGGACCTAGCTCGCAATAGAGTCACCAACGAGACACTAGTGGTGATGTGGCAAAATCACCTACCACCATCAGTCAGAGGAGTATTGGCTGTGACAAATGAAGATGATTTAGAAAAATTAGCAACTATCGCGGATAAGGTAATGGAGACCGCGACGCCAATACCCAGTATCGCTGCGGTGGAAGGAAAATCGCTGACCTTGAATAAAGACGATTTGGTAATAGCCCACCTTGATAAAATAAGCGAAAGACTTGAAAAATTAGAAACTAGATCAAGAAGGCACTGGCAGAAAGGTAACAGAAGGCGTTACGGATCAAGATCGCGATCGTCATCAGAGTCAAGGACGCGTGGGAAGACACCTGAAGATCCCAATTGGTTGTGTTACTATCATTATCGATACAAGAATCGGGCAAATAAGTGCGTCCAGCCGTGCAACTGGAAGAAAGATGTCAAGCCGTCGGAAAACTAACGTCGGTGCAGCCGACGACGGGAGGCTGTGGCCGCGTAGATTCTAACAACCGTCTTTGTGTGATGGACAGGAAAACAGGTTTAACTTTCTTAGTGGATAGCGGTGCTAATGTGTCTGTGCTACCCCGCAGCATAGCATATATTAAAGGTAATAAAAATAATGTACGTTATAAATTGTATGCCGCGAATGGAACCGAGATTAATACATATGGTACGCATTGTTTAGAGTTAGATCTTAACCTTAGAAGAGCTTTCCGTTGGTTATTTATATTAGCGGACGTACAGCAACCAATATTAGGTGCTGACTTCTTAGCTAAGCATAAGCTGTTAATTGATTTGAACGGACGAAGATTAATCGATCAGTTAACTAATTTAAGCATTAGAGGTACCATTTCGAGTTCAACTGAGTCCACTGTAAAGACAATTGTTGATAATTGCCCTTATTATGATTTATTATGTAAGTTTCCCGAGTTAACTATGCCTGTTTCATATAAGGAGACACCTAAACATGGCGTTTGTCATCACATAGAGACCACAGGACCACCAGTGCACGTGAAAAGTAGGCAGCTACCACCAGACAGGTATGTAAAAGCTAAAAATGAATTAAAGTTATGCAAGAGCTTGGGATTTGTAGGCCGAGTAATAGCGCTTGGGCAAGTCCTTTACATATCGTGCCAAAGAAGGATGGAAATATTAGACCTTGCGGTGATTATAGACGTTTAAATTCGATTACTAAACCGGATCGTTATCCAGTTCCCCGTCTTCACGATTTTATGTATAATTTGTCGAATAAGAAAATATTTACGAAGTTAGATATAAATAGAGCATATAATTGTATACCCGTAGCCGAAAATGACATTGAGAAAACGGCTGTCATAACACCTTTTGGGTTATTTGAATTTATGCGAATGCCTTTCGGATTGCGTAATGCAGCACAAACTTTTCAGCGCTTTATGCACCACACCGTCTTACAAGGTTTAGATTTTTTATTTAATTATTTGGATGACGTAATAATTGCCTCAGATAATGAAACCAAGCATAAACAGCATTTACTTAAAGTTTTTGAAAGATTTAACGAGTATGGGATAACAATTAATTTCGCTAAATGTAGTTTCGGAAAGACAAAATTAGATTTTTTAGGTTACGAAGTCACAACTGAAGGAATTATACCTTTAACGGATAAGGTTAAAGCTATTATTGATTTTCCAAAACCTAACACTATTGAGGAACTAAGAAGATTTATGGGTATGTTAAATTTTTATAGAGCACACATACCGCATTCGGCAGCCCACCAATTACATTTATATAAGTATTTAAGTTCTTCTAAACGTAAAGATAAAAGTAAAATTAATTGGACAATAGAGGCCGAACAAATTTTGAACAATGTAAGGAAGATCTTAAAAATGCTGCATTGTTAGGTTATCCATCTATAGACACACCGTTCTCATTAATGACAGATGCGTCAGACAATTGCGTAGGTGCAGTATTACAACAAAAAATTGCTGACAAATGGAAACCTTTAGGTTATTTTTCTAAAAAGTTAACAGAAGTGCAAAAGAAATATAGCACGTATGATAGAGAACTTTTAGCAATTTATTTAGCCATAATTCATTTTCGTTATTTAATTGAAGGTCAAAATTTAATTATTTATACTGATCATAAGCCTTTATCTTTTGCATTTACGAAATCAGGTACAAATAGAGAAACATCAAGGCGGGCCAGGCAAATCATGTTTATTAGTGAATTTAGTTCTGATATAAGGCATATTAGTGGTCAAAATAATATTGTAGCGGACACATTATCTAGAATTGAAACAATAACAAGTCCCACGATTATCGACTTCGCAGAACTGGCAGTTGCGCAGGAAGTCGACGAACAGCTTGCAAAAATTCTTAGTGAATCGGATAACAACTGTAAGTTGATATTTAAGCGTGTAACTTTAAATGTACCCAATAAGCATGTTGTTTGCGAAACATCTACTAATAACATACGTCCTTATTTACCGGAACAATTTAGGCGTTTAGCTTTTGATTCGATACATAACTTGAGCCATCCAGGCATTAGAGCTAGTAGAAAAATAATAGCAGATAGATATTTTTGGCCAAATATGAATAGAGACATCGGTAATTGGGCCAAAACATGTATAAATTGTCAACGAGCGAAAATACAGAAGCATACAGTATCTAATTTAGGACAATTTGAGATTACTAAACGTTTTGAGCATATACATATAGATTTAATAGGTCCTTTGCCAATCACAACTGAAGGATATAGGTATTGTTTAACCATAGTGGATAGATTTACACGTTGGCCAGAAGCTTTTCCTATAAAGGAAATGACTGCAGAAGTAGTCGCAAAGACGTTATACGAGGGTTGGATTAGTCGTTTTGGTTGTCCAGTTAAACTTACAAGCGATCAAGGTCGACAATTTGAAAGTAACTTATTTAGACAACTAATGTTATTAATGGGAATTAAAAAGTCAAGAACCACCCCGTATCATCCTCAGTGCAATGGAACAGTAGAACGTTGGCATAGATCGTTGAAAACTGCAATTACAGCTCGTTTAAGCAATAAGTCTTGGGTAGATGAACTGGCAACTGTAATGTTAGGATTACGCACGACAATTAGGTTAGATACAGGCGTAACCGCTGCACAAATGCTGTATGGTAATAATATTAGATTACCTGGTGATTTTTATGATGGAAGCAATGTGAAATCGTGTGATGATAATGATTACGTTAGCAAGTTAAAAGGAGTTATTGACGAATATAAACCGTCTAGTAGAGAAAATAAATCATCACGTAAAATTTTTGTGCATAAAGATTTGTATACGTGCGATTATGTTTTTGTTCGAAATGACGCAGTAAGGAAACCGTTACAACCTCCTTACGACGGACCATATCGCGTCATTAATAGAACTGATAAAGTTTTTTGTGTACAATTGCCAGACAGACAACTTAGAGTTTCTATAGACCGTCTTAAACCTGCATTTATGTTAGCAGAGGATAATGTACAACCGGAAGTAGTAGATAATAGTGGTAAAACTGTCTGTCAAAAAGTTCAGAAAAAAGTAACTTTTCAAACAGCCGAACCCAGTAGCTTTGGTTATACTACGAGAACAGGACGAGTCAGCAAAAAGCCAATGAAGTATTTGTAACAATTAATTTTGCTGATTAGACAATAATTTAACTAGGACATTTGGTTATATAATTACGTGTTAATATGAAATAGAAAATGTATTATAAATTCATTTAGTGTTTGATACCTGTACGTCGTAGTTGATTAATTAGGAAATGGGCAACTTACAGACAAAGGACAAAGTTGTTGTTAACGAAAATATATCCAGCACAGCTCAAGTAGATAACAAGTTGAATATGATTGGTATCGTTATGATAATTATTATAGTACTACTGATTATAGTGATTGGATATGCATTAAAACGAAAATGTGCTAAAGGCGTCAGGAAATGGTTGAAGAAAGAAATGGTTGCTAGTTCTATAACCTTACCAAATATTAAGGTAGAAACTATGCAACCGCCGCAAATTAATAATGGAACGTCTGCACCTCATAAAGTGGTTTACTGATTATTGATCGAGAAATCTTCGTGCATTCATGTTATTAAGTGTGTATGTGATTGAAATTATTTTGTAACGATTTAATAGTGTGTGTTATATTTTGCTATTCGGTCATAGAACAAGCTGCATGGTTTGTGTTGTTGGTGTCCGGCCACAACGATGTCAAGAAAGGATAACAAAATGTAACCTAAACATATTATATTATATGCGTAATATAAGAATAAATAATTGTGTTAAAGTCATGGTAAATTAATATTTAAGTACGCTGCTGATATCTAAATTTTAAATAGCGTGATAATGAATGTTAAAACTTTTGTCGCTATTACAATGTTGGAATGTATTCACAGGCTTATCGCATAACAATACATAGCATAGTACTCATATTAAGTTGCAAACTGTTGATTGAGCAGAAAGATGATGTCACCTTTGGTGACAAAGTAAATTCACAAGAAATATTGTTTGATAAATATACTGATTAGAATTAAGATTTTGTGTTGTAAAAAAAATATATAAATATTTTTTTTAAAAAAAAAGAGGGAAATAGTGTTGCGGGAATGCTGACGCAACGTTTTGAGTTATCGGGACTGTAGTGCGCTGTGAACCACAGTTGTCCCGTGGTCGTCTTGTATACCGTACTACAGCACACCCATATATATTGTATACAGTCGTGATTAATAAATTTAAATAAGTTGTTCATAGACTTATTATTTCTCTCTGTACATATACGCAACCCCAGTAATAAAGGAACAAAGTAACGACCAGTTACAAAAGTATTTTAGTCTCCCCTTGTGAAATATTTTCCCATTTTCTAATGTGAGAGGGGTGGGCCTCCTGGCCCATAACATAGGTGTCCTAGTTTGTGCTCCTGACACCCACAATTATTTTACTTCAAATGGAATGATCTAAACATTTTTATGTAGTAAAAAAAAAAACAAAATAATATTGTAATTTGCCAATCCATAGTACACCTTATATTCTGGTATACATGTATGAATATATGTATATTTATAAATATATTGTTTTATTTATTATGTGATGTGTATGTATAAGTTTATGTATATAGTGAACGGTGTACCTACATTTTCATTGATATGTAACCTCTGTGCACCTACCTTATATGATTTCTACACCATCCAAAGGTTGACTGGTATTTCTCTACCTCGAGCATTAAGTCTGCCCATGTACAAAAGTAATTATGATATTTTTTTTTGTGTGATTGAAGTAAACATTATTAAGACCTAATCTGTGGAACAAATTGTCACCTGCTGTTTTCCTGGACCGGTACAAACTCCTAAGTCAGAAAAGAGTGTACTTCTTCCTCAAAGCCCAGCAACTGAGTTGAGGGAATCTTAAGTTTCAGGTATCCATGGGCTGTGATTATCACTTGCCATCAGGTAACCATTATGGGCCTCAATTCTGCTATTTTAATATTGTATTAATATACTGTTGATGGAATGTTGTAGGAATAGTTTTGCACTTTTCCTATTCTACTAACTATGTAAGATCAATGGCCTAAGGAAATGAAATGATATTTTAATTCTGTAAGTAAATCTTTTCAGATATTTTTACAAGTCGGACTTTACAGCTAGATGGAGCCGGCATTTCCTAAGACTCACTCTGGGAAGAAACTCCAAAACAAACACCAGAGGTGTCTTTTTTTTAGTCCATAAACAAAGTTAAAGACAACTGTGCTAGTACAGTGCAATGACTTTCTAACACTTTGGTAAACACTACATTTTAAAATTATAAGAAAATGATATGTTTAATTTTCCAGGTATGGCAAATGTTGTTGATATCACCATTGATGACCTATATTACTATAAAGACAGTGTATTGACACTGTGGATTTATGTTAATAGAATACTGATATTTTGACCAATGTTAATCAATGGCATCTCCATAACATGGCAATGGAATGACAATGGCTTGATGTTAACATAAAATAGCAGAATCGAACCCCTAGTGGTTTGCCCCCTAGCTAAAACAAAAAGCATTCCTAATAGTTTTGTAATGTTGTAAGAATCCACAGTTTGAGTTATGAGTAGTATGAGGAAAAACAACAATATCTAATTAAAGAAATATACAAAAATATAAAAAAACATATTCATTATTGAAATGCTAGATAATTAGTGAGCATTTTTATGTAATAACTAGCTACATGCAATGGAAACCAAATTATATAATAGCTTAGACTTATCTTCATGGCAACTTCCAAATACAACAACACAGAAACATACATTTACAGGACTGTCTAATGAAGATGCACCAAACTACAGAGTAATTGCACAACCGCACGGATGGCGTAGTGGTTAAACGATCGCCTCGCCTGTTTCTATTACGCTGAGTGTTGTTGGTTCGATCCCTACATGGGACAACACTTTGTGTGATCCACAAATTGTTGTTCTGAGTTTGGTGGTCTTTGTGTCCGTTTCATTAATGTTTGTAAAGTCCCTTGTGACGCAGGACGTATTATTCCTAATGCGGGAGTCCTGTATAACACAATGAAAGTTCTCACAATGATTGGTCTCTCATGCTGCCCTCCAAGCATGATTACCTCCCCTGCTTGGATTATCTTCACTTTGTGATGTAGGGACATAATAACCATTACTCTGTAATAGGTTATTCATATGAATTTTATACGGTTTTTGTAGATGAGCAACCATGTATAGAGGCCGCTCCATGCTCCATCCTGTACCAGGCGAATTTCGACACGAACTTCGAAGACCGCAATGGCTTTGTTACCGGTATTGCCAAGTATATTGAGGAGGCCACAGTGCATGCTAACTTGGTAAGTGGAATTATAAGCTCACTTGATAAACTGACCAGCAATTATCATGTTTAATATTAACAACTGGACACGTATACATGACCATCTGATCCCGAGACTGAGCATACAGCAAAAGCTAACCGATGGACATAGCCTACGTAGTATATGGCACGTCCCTCAATTTGAGAAATTTCGTTTTCCTGCTTCAAATTCATCATCATCATAAACAGCCTTTAATAGTCCACTGCTGGACATAGGCCTCTCCTTAGAAAGGAGGTTTTGGCCTACTATATCACGCTGGCCAGACGGGTTGGTATACGGTTAGTGTCAAGTTTTCCTTCTCTCTGCAGTGCTGTTGTCCTGCGTGGTTTGCTCCTTCTATGGAGAGGCCTATGTTCAGCCGTGGACCGTTATAGGCTGTTGATGAACTGACTTGGAAAATTAATGGCGGTTTTGTATTCTATATGCTATATGTTTTTTGCTCTTTGCGATTTTATACAATATTTTCTTATTTGAAATCTTATATGTTTTGTTTTGCACAAGTTTGAAAAAAAACCCACCAGTAATTGCTGAAAATTATGGAATGAGGTGTACAGTTTATTTTAATTCATCATGATGTAGATTAGAGATGCTTTGAAGTTGTGGACGCTTTTTAAAATGTTGAATGTTGAGGAGGTAACTCCTAGAACGAACTGTTAGAAGAAGGTAATGCTCATGCGGTGATGCTGTACACCTGGCGGTGCTGCAGCCGCGCTATCCCTCAGCCCCGGTCCAACGAACAGCCGGACAGGGTGCACATCTATGAGAGGACTGTACAGGTGTTGGCGCCAGAAGTGGACAAACTGCTGCAGTTCATGTATTTCCAGGTATCGTACAAAATACAAAAGTATTTCTAGGAGGTGGAGGACATGTCAAATAATAATATTCTACCACATACACACAACGCCATCTAGTCCCAAACTAAGCAAAGCTTGTGCTATGGCTACTAGACAACTGATATAAATACATATATAGTTTTTTTTAGTAAATACATACATATTATACATAGAAACACCCAGACGAAATCAAACATTAAATGTTCATGCACACAAATGTTTGAATCGAACCTTTGGAATAGCAGTTCGTTACACAAACCACTACGCCATACATACATATCATAGATAAATTACACCCAGACACAGAACAAATGACCATGCTCATTTGTTTGATTTTTTTATTTGTCCTGGATGGGAATCTAATCCACGACCTCTGGCTAAGCAGTCAGGTCTCTAACCACTAGACCAACAGGCCCGTCGTTACTACTTACTATCTACTGATTGTATCTACAGCGAAAAGCGATAGAACGCTTCTGCGGTGAGGTCCGCCGTCTGTGTCACGCGGAGAAACGGCGCGACTTCGTCTCTGAGGCGTATCTGCTGACCCTTGGCAAGTTCGTGAACATGTTCGCCGTGTTGGACGAGCTGAAGAACATGAAGAGTTCCGTCAAGAATGATTATTCGACGTACAGAAGGTAGAGTTGTGTGTTTGTTAAATCTAATTGTTGTTTTAATAGTAGACTGCACGGATGGCGTAGTGGTTTAAGCGGTCGCCACGCCGCTCCCTACTACGCCGAGTGTTGTGGGTTCAAATCCCACATGGGACGACACTTTGTGATCCACAAATTGTTGTTCTGAGTCTGGGTGTTCTTTGTGTCCGTTTCATGTATTTTTGTAAGATTCCCCGCGACACAGGATATTTTCCTAATGCGGGAGTTGTTTTTTCAAAAAAAGAAAAGAAAAGAATAGTGATATCATGACCGCCTGACGCCTTTTGTAACAGAAATTGTTTAACCTTATTTTTAAAATTAATGAAACAAGTAATTTTTATTAAACTTTGGGGAGATGATGGAATTGAAATGCATGGAATTTTCTAGACCCTCGTGCAAGCCTGGCCCCTTCACCTCGGTTTTAAACGAGTATTATTGTTACAGAGCTGCCCAGTTCCTCAAGGTGATGTCTGACAGCCAGAGCCTGCAAGAGTCGCAGAACCTATCCATGTTTCTGGCCACCCAGAACAAGATCAGGGATACTGTTAAGGATGCTCTCGAGAAGATCAACGGTAAGAGTAAAAAGAGATGGTCGGTTATCGCGGTAAAAAGTAGTCTATATAACTCGCTGATGACGTAACTTTCCATTAGCTAAAGATTTTTTTAAATCGGTTTATTGGTTTAAGCGTGTAGGCGTAAAAACACAAACAAACTCACTTTCACATTGAAAATTCATGTTTATCTGCAGTCTGGCTACCATAGTACAGGCTCTGTCTAGTTCGGAACCTTGCGTATCTTTGATAGTCCACTGCTGCACATAGGCCTCTTCTTAGAAAGGAGATTTTGGCCTACTATACCACACTGGCCAGACGGGTTGATATAGGGTTTGTTTCAAGTTTTCCTTCTCTTTGTAGTGCTGTTTTATTGCAGAGTTTGCTTCCTTAGTCGGCTCTTACGACAAGCTAGAGATTCACTTCCCTTCGCGGCACTGTGCGACTAACGTGTGACTTCATATGCTAACAATTTAAATATTGTTTTCTGTGTTTTTCTGCGACTAGTTCCCGGTTTGCGGG
Organism: Arctia plantaginis; assembly: GCA_902825455.1. Lineage (NCBI taxonomy): Eukaryota > Metazoa > Arthropoda > Insecta > Lepidoptera > Erebidae > Arctia > Arctia plantaginis. The sequence goes on from CADEBD010000565.1 coordinate 11,280, forward strand.
CGGCTAAAGGTTGTGTATAGTGTTTTAAAGAATATCAGTAAGTTTTTATTGTTTTTTAAACAGAAATATAGTGCTGAATTATTTTATTACGACTATTGGTGAGTAAATTTATTTTCTTTCTAAAAGTGGGTAAGAGGTATCCTTTGTTTATATTGATTTTTCTCTGCGTATTGTTTATTTTTAAACTTGTTCCTTTTGAAATTGTTGTTTGGTGTGTCTTTGTTTGGCTATGTCGGTCGTTAGCGAGTTGCCGGACCCCGGCGGTACAAGTGAATTTCTAACACCAACCGGGAAAAGGACATTTAACGAAATGTCACCTACGGATTTCTCGCCGAAAGACAATAGAAGTAAACGAATTAATAATTCGGATTTAAGTGGAAATGTTTCGTCTCTTAACGGTCGTGATAACTGTGGGGAATACAATTACTGCGAGTTAGTCTCACAGGCTACCGAGTACTTGGCAAAAATCAATGAATTAGTTAATGATCAGGGATCTCGGATGAATGTAGGTAATAAAACGGCAATTATGGATATTACTCAACGAATTACCGGTATCGTATCTTTGTTAGCAATAAAATCCTCTAGCAACGAAACGAAGTTAGCGAATTTTGAGCGACAAATGGAGGGTATCGCAACTCAACAAACGAGTTTAACGTACGCGGACAAACTTAAGCTTCGATTACCACCTAAATCTGCTCCGTGCCCGGTACCTACTGAAGCGCGCGTTCCTAGGCCTTGTGTTATTGCCTATCCCACTACGGAACGCTTAGCGGACTATGCGACCTCGTCAGCAACGAAACAAGCTCTCATGAAGGCTATTAAACCGAGCGATGAGGGATTTCAAATTGTAGGCGTTAAAAAAACCTCTAAGGCAGGCGTCGTGTTACGTGTAGCTAACGAACGGCAGCTTTAGAAACTGGAATCTGTGGACGCCATTAAATCAGTAGGGTTGCGCTTAGAAAAACCGAAAGGCCGTAGGCCCCGTATAATTGTAAAAGACGTACCCGGTTCTATGGAAGATCGTGCCTTCCTAACAGCGTTATACCGTCAGAATATCAAGGACGAATTAAAATTAAGTGAGAATGATTTTATTAAGTCAACCAAAATTGTTAGGCATCGTAAACTAGAAAATGGGCGTCAATGGATAGGCTTAGAATTAGAGGCAGCAGTTCGGAAACATCTAGCCAACACAAAAGATAAACTTTATATAGACTGGGCCACATGTAGATTCATAGACGATATAGAAGTAGTTCGTTGCTTAAATTGTCAGCAATTCGGTCATGTACAAAAGTTTTGCACTATTAAAACCCCTACTTGTGCTAATTGCGCCGCCGCACACGAAACGCGAGCTTGTCCAGATAAAGACACACCAGATTTTAAGCCCACGTGCGCACAGTGTAAGCGGTTCAAAAAACCATCTGACCATCGATGCGGCTCATACGACTGTGCCACATACAAATTAAAACTGGAACAGCTAATATTAAATACCAATTACTGAATAGTTTAACTTAGTTTAAAAAAAAAAAAAAAAAAAAAGTTTAAAGAGTAACTTACTAAGTAATGAATAGTATTTCGATAGGCCAGTTAAATCTTCATAACGATAAAATAGCTACATCAGAATTAGACCGTTTAATTTTAGAACAAAAGTTAGACATTGTCCTTTTACAAGAACAATATCAGAGCGCTCACTTGCGTCGTAATGTAGTACAGCTTGACTGCCGTTCGCAGGCTGGGATATATGTTGCAAGTTCTGATTTTACGGTAACATCTTTGCGTAATCTTATGACGTCACACTGCGCCGTTGCTGAGATCTCATCCTCTACCTGTAAGGTTTACGTAGTGAGCTGCTATTTTCAATATTCACATCCTATTGATCCTCACTTACATCACTTACGTTACGTCTTGCAGTTCCTCGTGGGACATAAAATTATCATTGGCGCTGATGTCAATGCGTCATCTTCATTATGGTATGGCAAGTTGCGTTCAACCGACACGGTTCGACGTTGTGCGGTTGAAGATTTCATTGCGGAAATGAATCTTATTATTCACAATACCCCCGATGCACCACCAACTTTTTGCAACCCAATGGGTGAGTCTTCTATTGACGTGACGCTTACGCGCGGCGACGTCTCGATATCCGGATGGCGTGTCCTTCCGGACGCATCCTGTAGTGATCACCGTTTGATCGTGTACGAATTCACACCAAGGGTTGCACAGGATCCACAAAGGGCTCCCTATAATTTTAGATATAAAACTAAAGGTGCGAACTGGGCTTTGTTTGGTTCACTCTTTGCAACTCATACCAAAGACTTCAGTCGCAGTAGTTTATCAGCTGAGGAAAGCGCAGAAATACTATCAGAAACTTTTACATACTGCGCTGATGTAACTATTGGTCGCGGATCTATCACTAACACTCGTAGATGTGATTGGTGGAATGATAGATTAGCCGAACTACGTAGAAGCTACCGGAAAGCTCGTAGAAAATTAAACACTATTAAAAAACATAACGAAACAGGAGATTTGTACAACAATGCTCTCATTGCTCTTAGAGTTGCCAGGTCCCACTACAGAGCTGCTGTGGAAAAATCCAAGGGAAACTTAATTCAGAAACTTGTTGATAAACTCGATAGAGAGGGCCCGTGGTCACCTTTGTATCACGAATTTAAGGCAAATAGATCAATCGACCTTGCATACATACAGAACATCAAAATTAATAACAGATATACCACAGGAGTAGAACAAACAGCAGAATATCTTTTAGACTCACTCGTACCTGACGATCGACCGGAAAACGACACTGATCATCACCGACAGATCAGGCAGTGGGCCATCGAACCAACACTGTCTCCAATGTCTGATTTACCATCTTCAGACGAATTTCTCGGTATCATTAGATCCTTGCCGCTAAACAAGGCTTCGGGCGATGATAAAATATCTAACAAAATGATAAAAGAAGCTTGTAAACTTTCGGGTGACACGATTTTCACTGTCTTTAAACGTTGCATTGCTGAAGGAATATTTCCTCGTATACGGCGGTGCGGTAATATTCGTATAATACCAAAAAGTGGCGACAAGCCACCGGATGATCCTAAATCCTACCGACCAATCACATTATTACCATCGTTAGGAAAGCTTTTAGAACGTCTTGTAGTGCCCGGCTTCTGCCAGGTGGAGTCAAATTTCATGATAGACAATTTGGATTTACGTTGGGTAAATCGACAACTGACGCTGTTATATCGGTTAGAAAGTTTGTCACAGAGTCAAAATTTCAATACGTGCTGGCTATTTTCTTAGATATATCTGGCGCCTTCGACAACGCATGGTGGCCCATGCTGTTGCTGAAATTAAAATCACGGGGGTGCTTTAAAAATATTTATTCCCTTATCTCTTCGTACTTTTCACTAGGTACAACTAAACTAAGACTTGGTCATCATTCTGTGTCGAAGGCGCTTACAATGGGATGTCCTCAGGGATCGGTGCTAGGTCCATACTTGTGGAATATCGGCTTCGACGATTTTCTTGCGATACCAATACCATCCGGATGTACTCTGAACGCGTATGCTGATGACGGCTTATTACTGGTGGAATCTGATACTAGGGCGGGGCTTGAGAGATTAGCCAATAGATGTTTGAACTTGATATCTCAATGGGGTGAACGTAATCGCTTAACTTTTGCACCCAACAAAACCTTCCAGCTACTTTTAAAAGGTAACCTCAAATCACCGCCGAGCATTAGATTTGACAATGTTACTGTAAAAAATAAAACTACAGTGTGTTATCTAGGATTAGTTTTAGAAAGAAACTTTTCATTTATCGAACATATTAAAATAGTTAATGAAAAGTCTAAAAAGAGTTTCTGTGCATTGACAAGGATATCAACTGCGACATGGGGTCTATCATTTAATACATTAAAGATCATATACGGAGCTACTTATTTAGGTTCTATGTGCTATGGTGCACCTGTATGGGCCAATAGGGCGACCGTGGGCGCTGTCCGTCGCAAACTGTTACAAGGCCAACGACTTGCACTGATATTCTTGTGTAAGGCATATAGGACGGTTAGCACTGAGGCTTTGCCGGTGTTGGCGGGTGTCCTTCCGGTCGATCTCGAGGTGCAGAGACGTGCAGCCATGTACTATTCAAGACAACAAAACATGGAATGCGATTTTTTGGGCGCGCGGGATCGCGGTAAAATTACAAGATTGCTTCAACAGCAGCCCGATGTCTATAATGACCTCATAGACGAATGGCAACAACGCTGGGATGAATCATCCAAGGGGCGCCATCTTTACCAATTCTTTCCATCTGTTCGCGAACGGTTGTCGAGGATATGGCTTGAGGTAGATCACTGTGTCGCTCAATTTCTTACGGGTCATGGTAACTTTAAGAGCAAGCTTTATTCATTTAAATTAGTCGAGTCACCATTGTGTCAATGCTCAACACCTAACTCTCACTATGAACAGTCTGCTCATCATATCCTCTGGGAATGTAGTCTTTGGTATAATGAACGTAATATAATGCTGAATAGCTTGCAGGTGACATCTGGGGCTGTATACTATGGGGATCTTGTGTCAACTAGGGTGAATTTCCGTGCGTTTAGGCGATTCTGCCATACATATTATAGAAATCAAACATAGCTCACGTAGGACCCGTAATATTTGTGGCCGTGGTGCTTCCCTGTTTAAAAGGGTGTATGCCCATTTTACTTCATTTTGTCTCCCGCTTTGCTAAGGAGGGAAGTGGATTTACTGTATTTCCAACTCCTCCAATTTTCTTCTGATTAATTTCGTTGCGGGTTCCAAGACAGTTTAATTTCTTCCTGGGACTTCCCGAGTGTCATAACTCGGTGTGTTCGTGGGTCACTGCTGTGGATCCTGGTGTACAGGAGTTACAGTGGTGGGCGTGTGGGTGGGATTAGTCCCATTACATATAGATAAATACACATACATACACACATACATAAATATTATATATATATAATATACATATACATACATATACACAACATATATATGTATACTTACAATCCAAAATATATACTATATATAATGAAACCAACAGTATTTAGAATGTCTAATAAAAATCCTTACTGTACTAGAAAAATACCGTTTATGACATTTGGAGATGGATAGTATTTTTTTACACTTTTTAATTACTATTTTTCTCAGGCAACTCGTTATAATTATACATCTGAAGAAAAATTCGCCATGATTGAAGTCATAGCCATGATCAAGGGCCTGCAAGTTCTCATGGCTCGAATGGAGACGGTGTTCGCTGATGCTGCTAGGAGGTCCATATATGCGGAGCTCCAGGACTTTGTTCAGCTCGTCCTGAGGGAACCGCTTCGGAAGGCCATTAAGAACAAAAAGGATCTTATAAGAAGGTAACCTTCATACATTCATACATACAACCACCCTTGTATCCTCAAAGGAAGAGTTATACTGTGACACGTATAGACCGTCTCGTGTAGTGTGACTGGAGGCCCATACCCTTCGCCCCCATTATTCTTGAGGGAAGGGACACTCAAAGCCAAATCACAGTTGTGTTTGCAATCTATTCGCTAACCATTTAAATGTATCTAAGTTTTGCAAACTAGTTTTTGTTATTTTCTAGTATTGTAGTGTCAGTCCGTGAGACATGCGGTGACTGGGCGCGAGGCTGTGAGCCCCAGCAGGATCCAGCTCTTCGTGGAAAGAAGGATGGGGAGGCCAGCTTTACCATCAAAGTGCCTAGGAGGAACGTAGGTAAGTGGGAAAGGAGGAACAAAAAAATAATCATTCGTTTTTATTTTTGTTATGTTTGTAACGTCAGAATTCAATTTCATATTTGTATTTTTTTAAATTAATTAAAGTAATTTAAAGAAAACGTACCACCAACCATAGAACTGGTGTGGTGACGGATTAAGAATACAGAGTGTCACCACCCCTATTCATCCCATGTGTGTCGTAAGAGACGAATAAGGGAAAAAATTACGCAGAACAACAGCACTGCAGAGAGAAGGAAAACTTGACACAAACCCTATACCAACCCGTCTGGCCAGCGTGGCTTATGTCCAGCAGTGGACTGTTAAAGGCTGTTGATGATTGATGACTATCCAAATACGACAATTGCTGTAGAGAATAAATTCCAGAACGAAAATCGTGGCAATTCAAATAATATATATTTACATATTTATCCTGGCCCTGTTAATAAAGAAATGAAAATGGTGTCCTAACAAATATTCCTCTTCAACAGGTACGTCTTATACCCGCTGGATTTGTACAACGACTCGGCGCAATACGCTCTCACTGTCTTCAAGAAACAGTTCTTGTACGACGAAGTCGAGGCTGAAGTCAACTTGTGTTTCGACCAGTTTGTCTACAAGTTGTCCGAACAAGTCTACTCGCATTATAAACAACTCGCTTCCAGGTGAGATTTGTTGACTGACCTGTTGAGTTAGCGGTTATTGATTCTGTTTGCTAAGTTAGAGGTCATGGGTGCATGATCATTTCACATCACATCACACATCAACAGCCTATGATAGTCCACTGCTGGACATAGGCCTCTCCTATGAAAGGAGGTTTGATCATTTCTTCTGGGTATAATCTATCTATATATATATATAAGAGATTTCCACGTATATAGTCACTCACCACGATATCTCTGGCACCATTAGAGCTAAAGACTTGAAATTTGGTAGGAATATTCTTTTCACCGAGTAGAGGTCAGCTAAGAACGGATTTTAAGAAATTAAAAAAAATTATGTAAGTAGCAAAACAACGTTTGCAGGGTCAGCTAGGTTTATCTATAAAATGTATGACTGCACGGATGGCGGAGTGGTTTAAGCAAGCGGTCACCTCACCGCTTACTACTACGCTGAGTGTTGTGGGTCCAATCCCTCATGGGACGACACTTTGTGTGATCCACAAATTGTAGTTCTGAGTCTGGGTGTTGTTTGTGTCCGTTCCATGTATCTTTGTAAAGTCCCCCGCGACACAGGATATATTCCTAATGCGGAAGTTGTCTATTTAAAGAAAAAAATTGTATGTATTTAGTAATATATTAGAATTTTTATCATCAATCTGGTGATAATAACACAGGCTTGGTCTAATTTAGGATAAGAAGGTCCTACGTAAGATAGATGGATAGATAGGTACTCTTTATTGCACACCATAAATAGGATACATACGATGATACATACAAAAAAACAGTGATACAAAGAGCGGCCTTATCGCAGTCTGCGATCGCTTCCAGGCAACCTTTAGTAGATGAGCTATACTATATAGTAATATGGAGCGTGTGCTGCGCATTTACAACTTCCGTATATTAGAAAGAAAGAAAGAAAGAAAATACGTTTATTAGTCACAACACGCACAGCCAAAAAAGGAATTACAGATATAACATAGAAGAGAAAAAGAAAAGAAACAATTTGCTCAACTGAAGAATAGCACATACAATAACAAAAACAAACAAGTACAAAAGAATAAAATCACATCACTGTGTGTGACTAAAGGGCCACAACTCAGCCTATGTTATAGTCCCTAAAAGTGACCACAGCGCTGATTTTCAGCTGAAGCCCAAAGGTACCTCACGGACGTGTGCACAGTTCAATTACAATAAACAATATGTGAATACAATAAACATATAAATAAAAGTGATAATTACATACATTAATTACATAACATACATTCTGTTAATATAATAAAGATATCAAAAACTAGTTAGTTGGAAATTTATAGATATAAGAGCAGAGAACAATTTTTTATTTATTTATTAAATAATGTTAGCAATATTGCGAGGACTAATTCTACAATTACAAGGTGCTGGATTTTTGTACGGTCAAAAGCAATACCTTTACTTTTGATTTAAAAGTTTTACAACTCACAAGGTTACGGAGTGGCGGTGGCAAATTATTCCAGCATTTTGTTGCACTATACCGGCATCCTCCTCTGAACGCTGTTGTTCTGTGTCTAGGTATGTGTAGTGGTGCAGACCCTTCTCTGCTACTGTACTTTTTGCCCACACCCATCCAGTCTAGTTTGGTGAACAAATATTGTGGCGTTTTATATTTGACGAGCCCAAATAAAAGTGTAGCTAAATGAAGCTCCCTCCGCCGCTGCATCTTTAAAATACCAGCTGCGTTCAGATATGGTGTAACATGGGCTCGTCTTGGAATATTAAAGCAGTAGCGCGCACACGCGTTCTGCACTCTTTGTATTAAACTAGACGTTCTAGCTAATAGCCTAGGACCATATACTACATCGACATAATTAATCTTCGATAACACTAGCGAGTCACATAATTGTATACGCAGGTCAGTACTTATGTAATCGCGAATTCTGTATAACAATTTAAGCCGGTAAAAACAATTCCGTACTACGTCACAGATATAATGTTCAAACCTAAGCTCTTCGTCCATAACTAACCCCAAATTCCGCGCTTCTAGCACACGGTCTATACGGCACCCGTTAATTTGTATTTGAGGGTCTAAGCTACATATTTTTTTCACTTGATCCTTAGAACCCATAATCATAAATTTAGTCTTGTTCGAATTAAGTAACAGAGAATTATTCAAAGCCCAGTTATATATATTATTTAGATCTTCATTAATTCTATCCACTGCATTTAGAGTTTCGTTAGGCTTAAAAGATAAGTATATTTGAACATCGTCAGCATAAATATGAAATTTGCAAAATTTAATCACTTTCACCATGTCAGCACTAAAAATAATAAATAGAAGCGGTCCCAAGACCGAACCCTGAAAAACAGCAGTGATGAATGCGTGCCCAGTGATTATGCCTACCGAGTCCACAGAAACACTACGTACAGGTGCGCTTGAGCAAATAATATCAATTAAGGAATTACTACTATTTGTAAAATGAGTCGGATCCGAGACTACTTGTGTCAATCCAGTGCAATCTAAAAATATATTAAATAAATTTGTCTTCGTATCAGTTTTATTATTTAAATCAATGTTAAAATCGCCTAATAATATTAAAATGTCGTAATTTGATAGAGCACCAATGGAATCCATAATAGCATTCAGAAAGACATTCGTATCGAGCCATGGCGGTCTATAGGCTGTCCCTATAATCACTCTGTTATGGTTTACTTTAACTCTTAACCACAGCTGTTCAACGGACCGGTGAACTGGATGGCCGAAAGTGGTTACGGTAAGGCCACGTCTTATATAAAAGCCTACACCACCGCCACGTCCTTCGCGAATCGATCTGGAACCGCTGGCGCACGTGCCTCTTCACCACTCCGCAACCAAGTTTCATTTATAGCGACGATATCAGCTGCTTTGTGCTGCATTGCTACCACAAAGTTATCATGATTTGTACCTAAAGATCCGGCGTTTAAAAACCCAACTTTAAAGTGTTTAGAAGCCATGAGTATTTACATTTAGTAAAACTTTCCTTAAAATAAAATAGCAAATAATAAAAAAGAACATTATACTTGCACATACGGAATGTGTATAGATAGCGCAGTAAATATATATAAAATATAGCCAAGTAGACAAATACATAAATAATAAAAAAGAACATTATACTTGCACATACGGAATGTGTATAGATAGCGCAGTAAATATATATAAAATATAGCCAAGTAGACAAATACATAAATAACAGCAGCAACAACATTCGCGTAAGTTAGGTCTAAGGACTTCAACCAAATATCCTTCACCAATAAATGAGCAATAACCTCATTACCATACAATGCACACAATACACGTAATAAATACTCTCATTTCGAGCCTAATAAACGGTACAGTCTCTTACAATTTTCATGAGATTTTGATGAGATTAATTATTAACACCTTTTTAAAACTAAGAACTATGTTTAATTTTTTTTTGTACTTTTTTTAGGTTGTATATTAGAAATCACACATTAAATTGAGTCTTACTTGGCAGGCTTATGCCTTAAACAATAATTAAGTAATGTTAAACTCTGATTCTTTAGAAATATTGCACATTTTTGCCTAGAGAAACTTAGCGTGAACTCAACCAACATCTCACTCATTTATCTTTAGTCTCACTCGCTCATGAAACAAAGATTGGCGTCGTTGAGCTAGTGATCTAGTGAGAAGAAACTCAAGAAATCAATCATGAGAAAAGCCGAAAAATGTTCACGTTTCTTCTTCAGAGTAAATAACTCTTTCTTAATTTTATATTTTATTTTCCTTCAAAATACAACTCCACACAAGGAATATTAATATAAAATATCCTGTGTCGCGGGGGACCCAGCACAATTAGTGGGTCCAGTAGCAAGCGGCGAGGAGGCCGTTTAAACCGTCATCCGTGCAGAAATAAAAACAACATTTAAGTATTTTATTGTTTTATTATTACATTTAAATATCAAATTGTACACAATATATTACATTACAAACACAAAGCCAAACTCTGCAAATATAACATTTTATACAAAATAATTACGAATCGTATGTGACACATTCCGAAGCAGTTTTATGACTCAGATATGAGAGATCATTGTCACAGCCTAGACGACCACTGGCTACAATTCCCGCCATCTTTAATAAATGAACAAAGAGGTAACACCTCATAATACACTAATACGGAGTATCACACCATACATCTAATATTACAACTTCTAACACAAAAGCTAACATAGCACTTACAAAAAGAAATTAAACAAATTATTTTTTGTCTGTCAAGAATAACATAAAAATTTGTTTTTAAACTTTCCAGACTTGTACATACGGGACTTAAAGCTATAAAATTTATAAGCTGCATCCACCATTGACCAAAATACGTGCAATTCGTTCGAAATTATCGTGATTTACACATATTTTGAGATGAACATTACTATCCATAGGAGATGTGCCATTTACTACACTAGCGCCAATGTGGTAGGTTCTTGAACTGTTAATAACTGCTTACAAGCCCATAATTGTTCATTACTAGTTGCTTATCTACCCTATTTACATAGAAACTTTTAGGAGAAATCTTTTTAAGTTAGCAACCCTGCAAATAGTTTCTCTGTGGCATCGCCATTTTATTACAAAAATTTCCTTTTCATATATTTATTGCAATGCAATAAAAGTTCAACTTAAGATTTTTTTTAATTTTATAAAGTAATTCCTGTCATTATCTAGAATTGATAAAAATTCTTAAATATAACTTCAGGTGAACTACGACTAAAAATTAAGTTTAAAAGAACACGACTGGGTATGATGTAACTTAAGATTATGTGAGTTGAAAGTCTTAACTTAAAACATTAAATACTAGAGTTCGTGCACGTAAAATGTTTGCAACATACGTCAGACCCGAAGTTGCCGTCTTCTAAATCCTTTACCAGTCAAAATAAAACACTGGTATCACTAAATTCCCTATAAAATTTGGGAGTGCCCTCAAATTAGCAACACTGCGTCGAACGCGGCCAGAATAGTACTAAAGGGGAAAAAAAAAAAAAAAAAATTTAAAAAAAAAAGGGAAAAAAAAAAAAAAAAAAAAAAAAAAAATAAAAACCCAAGAGCGGGCAAATTAAACCCGGGTTTTTCAATTTTTTTATTTTATTTTCCAATCAACATTTTTTAAAAGTTTTTTAAATACACCCCAAATTTGAAACCCCCTAAAAACTGGGGGTTTTTTTTTTAAAAAAAAGTAAAGGAAAATTTCCAAATTTAAAAAATTTTTAAAAATTTAAGGCTTTCCATTAGAAAATGAAATGACCTTATGTTTTTTGCTTTTTACCCCCTTTTGTTAAAACCCGGGGTTTTTAACCCAAATTTTTAATTTTTTTCTTACAACCTTTTTTTTGGTACTTTATAAGGAAACACCCAAAATTTTAATCAAAAATAACCTACCGTAAAAAAATTTTGTATTTTTTAAAAAACTAAATATGGTTTTTAAACTTTTTTTTTTTAAATTTTAAAACTTTAAAAGGGTTTTTATCAAAGGGTTTTTTTAAAATTTTAAAAGAAACATTTTTAAAAAATTCTTTTCATTATTTAAAATCCCTTTTGCCCCCGGCGTCCTTTAACCCAAATTAAAACTTTTAAAAAAAACAAAGGGTATCACTAATAAAGGAAAACCCTTTAAAATCCGGATCTAAAAATTTTTTAAACATTTATTTTTTACAAACATGCCCCCAAAAAAAGAAGGTAATTTTTTTTTTTTCGGGGTAAACTTTTAAAAGGTTTCAATAAGTAATTCATATTTGTTTAAAAAATTTTGGTTTTTTAAAAATTTTTCCCTTTTTGCCCTTTGTTAAAATCTTTTTTTTAAAAGGAAAAGTTTCGAAATTTATTTACATTTTGGTTTTTAAAAAAAAAAGGGAAAGAAAAAGAAAACTTTCCTTTTAAAAAACCTTTCGAAAATATAAATTTTTCCCCAAAAACATTTTTCCGGGCTTGCCCTTAAAAAAATAAGGGGTTTTTTGGGGGGGGGCCCCGCTTAACAAGGGGCCCTTTTGGGAAAAAGTGTAAATAAAACCCCCCCATGTTTTCCCTTTTTATAAAATATTTACGTTTGGAAAACTTTTTATTTAAATTTAAAAAAAAAAAAAAAAAATAATTTTTTTTTACACCCAATTTTTACCCTTCTGCCCCGGTGGGGGAAAAATTTTGTTTTTTGGCAAACCAAAAAACCAAAAACCCTTTTTTCCCCCCATAACCTCAATCACTGGGTGAAAAGCAAAACCCTTTTTCTCCGGTTTTTTTGTGAGGGGCATATTTTTATCATTTTTCGAGCCGGCCCTAAAAAAATACATAATAAAGTAGGCCATTTTGGGCCCGTTTTGTACTCTCCATCCCTTTATAAAAGAAAATTTTTTGAGGTTTTTTTTATCAAAAACTTCTGAAAGCTGTCAGATTTTGGGCAAATTGGGGGCTTTTATCCTCCCTATCACGAAATTTCTTTGCAGAAAGTATGATAAAAAAATTTTCTACCCAAAAGCTGAAAATTTGGGAAGCAAATTCCCTCATAAAAAAAAATTTAGGCATTTTTATCTGTCGGCTTCCCTACTACATACTAAATACTGTCATATCATTTAAAAAAAATAAAACGATAAAAAAATCAAAAAAAATTTCAGTTTTTTTTTTTTCCCAAAAAAAAATTAATATTGGTTATAAAGATCAAATTTTTGGGGGTTTTTTTTCAATACCAAAACAGTTATAAAGAAAACCCGGGGTTCCAAAACCCTTTTTTGAAACCCCGGGGTTTTTTTGTTTTTTTCGATTGTTTTCCCATTTAAAAATATTAAAAAGGGGTATATCCCCAAGGTCTTAGGTATGTTTCCGTTACTCCCCCGTAATATCTGCTTTGTACAGAGGTAAATTATGGAATTTTCACGATAAACCCCCGAACCCGTTTTTTTTATCCCTTCCTTAATCTACATTTGTTTGGGGTCACTGGGCCCGATTGTGATCCACCAGAAGCTATACCAAAAGGTACTTGAAAAGCTTTAAAAATGGCTAAAATTCCCTTTTTCAAAGGGGGGACCCGAGCCGCAGAAAGTCTTTTGCAACACAAAACAGATGAAAAAAACGGAAAACAAATAGGGGACTAACTTTCCCCTTTTCGTGAAGCCGTTTTTGCGTTAGCCCTACCCCTTAAAGGGGTTTCGACCCTTCCCCCATATTTCCTATGGGTGTTTTGGGGTTTGGGATCTTCCCCAACTTAGAAAAGCCGACCAGAAATGACTGGGAAAAGAGTCCAAAAGTATATTACGAA